>JAEIFT010000471.1:0-206590 GCA_018904225.1 Lordiphosa mommai
GCTGGCTACATATTAATCACCAAAGTGCGAGTTCCCGGGTTCGATCCCCAGACAAGGTAATGTTTGTTAACTAACAAAAATGTTTAAATTTCTTTGCTTTCCAAACGGCTATGGCGCCAATATTACATATAATCCTTAAAATTCTGAGCGGGGAATATATATAATATAACTTATATAAGTAATATATGCGCCCAGCCATTTCCTAATATTTTTTTTTTTATTAAAAAATGCCACTTTGATCTTAAACATATCATTTTGATATGATCGAAAATATCAGTTTTGATATTTTCGAACAGGTCAATTTCATCTGCATCTTATCGGTTTTTTTTTTGATATGAAAAAATGTCATATTGAGTCCCAGATCATATCATTTTTTTTCTGTGTACCAAATCAAATTGATTTGGTTCAAAAGTAGTGCAGAGGCAGTTTTCGGTACCGTTCCGTCACTATCCCGACCCTAGTCTATTCCGACCCATCCCGATCCCGAACCCAAATTTTAAATTCAGTCCCGTTCCGTTCCTATCCCCGAACCTAGGTAGTCCCGACCCTAAAGTTTAAATTCATTCCCATTCAGTCCCGATCACGAAGATATTTTCGGGACCCATGAAAAGAAGTTGAAGACAGTTTTTATACTCTTGTAGAGCTTGACGAACTGAGGGAGAGCACCAAATCGAATGTAGATAAACGAGAATCAAAAATAAGATAAGCAAGATCCAAAAACAACAACACTAGCAATGCAAAATTAAGCGTGAAGATTAAATTTTCGATTTTATGCTTAGTGCTTGGTCGAACAAATTCGACCGTGTGGATGGCCTGCTTAACACATCATACATAAACACACAAAATCCAAATACGTGTTTTTGACTTCTACAATCAGAAAGTTATTCCTTACTTTCAGTTTGGATAACGATGTTTATACACTTGAAAAGCGTATTAATTTTGACCAGAAGTATGTAACGCATAGAAATATTCATTTCCGACCCCATAAACTATATATATTCTTGATCAGGACAATGAGCTGAGTTCAATTCCGTCTGTCCGTCTGTCTGTCTGTCTCAGTTTTAAAGCTATCGAGCTGCACAGAGTCTACTTTTTGCTGCACGCAACTAATATTTCACCGCCGGATCGGATGACTATATCATATAGCTGCCATAGGAACGATCGGTCTAAGAACTAGTTCTAGATAGAAAAACTTTTTGTTTTCCATCGTAGCGTCACTAATCTTGGTATATGTTAGTTTTATATGCTTCCACATAATTCTGGAAAAATTTTTCAAAATCGGATACGACTTTAGCATATATATCTGCCATATAAACGGACGGTCAAAACAACATTTAGTGAGAAAAACTTTTTGTTTTTCTATCGTAGCGTTCCCAATCTTGGTATATATCCAGTTTTATAAAGCTTCACATAATTTCTGAAAAATGATCAAAATTGGGTGACTATAGCATATAGCTCCCATTGAACCGATCGGTCGGAAAATGTGTTTTACCAAGAAAAGTTTTTTTATGGTATCAAATTTTTATTATCAATGATTTAAAAGTTTTATATATTTGATATCTGATATCCTATATATTTTTTACCGGTTAAATCAGTTGGAGTAATTTTTTTCAAGTGTATTAAAACTTCGATACGGTCGAAGTTAGCCTTGCCTTTCTTTTTTAAGTTAATATCACCGACTTTGTTATTTTGTGTAAGTGTGACCATTCTTTTATTTCGACAACAAATTTTCTTGGCTGTGATTAAGCTTGCTTCAAAAAAAAAAAAAGAAGGGGGACCCGAAGAATAAATTGGGACCCCAAAAATTGTAGGATCAAGAATTAAACCGGACGCTAAATTTCAAAATCAATACCATGCCGTTCCCATCCCGAATATTTTTTCGGAACCAGCGGGTATCTCGAAAATTCCCCTCCCGCGCCTATCTTAAGTGTGTAGATTGGATATATGAAGCTGGATATTTTACTGGTTCAAGACCTGTTCGGAATCAGTTCCTAACCAATTTGATTAAGTGCAAATTTGGTAAATTCTTCCAGAAGAACTTTAAAATTTTTCCCAGAGACCTTAAAAATTTTGTGTATAGAAAATAACTCAAGCTATTGTTTTCCAGTTTGCCCTAAATCTGTCATAAAATTTTGATTATTTGTAAAAATTTCTATACATTTTTTACACATTGCCTGGCTTAGCACTTGTGTCTTCGTAACTACTTGGTGTTTCTCCTCCTTTCTTCCCCCCTCCCCTCAATCTCAAACAAGACTCTTTCTCCTAATGACACATGTCAATTAACGTAACGACACTAGCTTTTGAAGTCCCCCAAGTCTTGTGTCCCATGTCCATGGAATGAAATATGTGGCCGAGTCAGACTTGGACAAGAGTCTTGCGTGTAAGTTGGCCGTCTTGGTGGCTGCCCGTATTACGTACGCACTGAGTTCCATATTGCGGAGGAGTGAAGTGGAGTCGGACAGACAGACGGACAGACAGAAATGCAAGTGTCTCACATTTCAACGGTCGCAGCCTGATTTATGTCGTTCAGGCGAAGGAAAAGTGTCGCGGGTGTTGCGTGTTGTCAGTGCGAGCCCAAAAGCCCCGCTTCGCGTTGGTCAAGCGAAACGGGTGATTTCCGCTTTAATGTAATTTTGACAACACATTCGGGGTAGGGGGAAATCTCGCTTGGCTTTCACAGTAGCAACTGGCGTTTTCGATTTCATTTGGCATCCATCGTGCGATTTGTTTTTTTCATGTTTTTTATTTATCTGATTTGCGGTTGGGCCGATTACCAACCGCATTTAAGTAGTTGTGATTGTGATTGACGACGACGCCCTTAAGTCTAAGCCATAAAAGCTGCATTTATTATTGGGGGTCCATGCGGTCATAAACTAAGCAAGCTCACACCTTGACTTATTGATGCATTGATGATTCCAGCGAATCATAATCCCACTCGACTTTTGCGGTCTCTTCTCGCAATTAGCTGGAGGAGGGCCCTGGAGGCGCGCCCCCCACACACGGTCACAGAGGCCAGAACTTGCGTCAAACAAAATCTGCTGGAATTATGAAATGGGTTGAGAATACATTATGTACATATATATAGGGTGTGCCTGCCTAGATGAACTTACAGTAAAAGTAAGTGCCTATGACCTGCTAGAAAAGTTGATTGAGTTATTTGAACTTGCAATGGCAACCTAATGAAAAGTTAAGGCGCGATTGTGTCACATGAGGATTAAGATTTAAAATAAACATTTGATTGATTAACTGGCTTAAGTTAGGTTTTGATTGATTGTGGGGAAGGAGCATACCTTTTTATCAGAGTCCATAAATGTTTTGACTTTTTTTTTGTAAATTACAAAAAAAAATTATTTTTTTTAATTTATATGTTTAAAATTTCGATAAATTGATTTTTATTATTAAATTAAAAATTATTTAAAATTAAAAAAAAAATTGGAAATAAAAAATGGAAGGCTAACATCGGCTACACTGATGCTTTAAATACCCTTGCAGTTTTTGAAAATCGTATACCATTGATAACAAAAAAGTTTTTTACTAAACGTGAATCGTAAGTTAACCAATGTGATAAATTTTTCGTCGTGTGTAAAGAAAAAAAAAAAGTTGGGACGACGTAGAAAAAAAAAAAGTTTTTCTCACTGACGTGAGACCGTTTGGAGGTAGACGTGAAAATTAGAGAAAAAGGTGGGACGCGTAAAAAGTTTTTCACTAGAACTAGTTTTTTTGACAGACCGTTTATATGGCAGCTATATGCTATAGTCATCCGATTTTGATAAATTTTTCACGAATGTGTGAAGTGATATAAAACTAATATATACCACGAATTGGTGACGCTACGATAGAAAACAAAAAAGTTTTTCTCACTAGAACTAGTTTTTGGACCGATCGTTCCTATGGCAGCTATATGATATAGTCATCCGATCCGGCCGTCTCCGACAAATGTGCAGCCTACTTGTATTTAAAGACATTTTGCAAAGTTTGGCATAGATAAAGACGGACGGACAGACGGACATGGCTATATAGACTCAGCTCGTCATGCTGATCAGGAATATATGTACTTTTATGTGGTCGGAAATGTCTTCCCTTCACTGCGTTACAAACATCGTGACAATTTTTATATACCCTCTGCAAGGGTATAAAATTTGAGTCGGAACAGGATTCCCAAGGATCCCAAAAATATCCCCCATGATCTGGACGAAGTAATAATTTTGGTCGGAACGGGACAGACTAAATTTAAAATTTGGGGGACGAAACCAAAATTTCGTAACTTTTATAATTTTCGATATTTGGCTCTGAACCACTTTAAACCAGTTCAAACTGGTTCGGAACCAGATTTCTTTATCATATGAAAAGTAACACTCATATCTGTACTATTGTTTAATCCAACAATTTAAAAAATTTTGAATTAAAATCGGGACGTGGTTTCAAAACACGCGGAACCCTGAATAGAATTGTAAATCATCTGTTCACGTGGACAAGATTAGAAATATATTATTCCCCATTCCCGATATGTTCTTTGGACGGTCTAGCAAGATGAATATTACTCAATTAGGAAAATCGGTTTTAGCAAAAAAAAACATTTTTGTTTTCAATGATGGCGTTCCAAACCTTTCAAAAGTAATGATTGCCATATGTTGGCCCGAAATTGGTGACATTATCTTATTAACGGTTGTAAAATGGGTCTTAGTAAGAAAACTAGTTTGGATTCCATAAAAAATAATACTATATAGAAAAAAAATTTGATCAAAATCGGTTGACAATATCCTAAAGCTTTCACAGAACGATTGGTAAAAAAGTTTTAGTTAGAAAATTTGTTTTGTTTTCAATGTAAGCGTTCTAAAACTCTGCAGTTAAAATTACTATATGATTTTAAAAAAATTTGCAAAATTTTTATCCCAATTGGATGACTATATGTATAGATATAGCTGCCATATTTTTGTTGTTAACGGTGACGGTTTTTCCAAAATTTGAAAATCACGTTGGTAATTTTTAAAATTAGTTTGGAGCTGATCGAATGACCAATTTTTCATATTCCGACTTCAATTTTTTTGGCTTTAAAAAAATTTAAATGAAGCTTACTGCTTAGAATTTAAACTTTTTGCCCATATAATCCAGCTAACATAGGGGGCAAATTTTTCCGAAAGATTGGTATCATATAGATCTTTGAAAATGGTTTTCAAGAGGATCGGATAGGCAAGTAAATAAAAGTTCTGCTATAATTTCCACATTTCTCCCGGGTTCAATTTTTCAAAACCTGATCCAAGTACTCACTTTTAGCATTTTTTATAGTACTTTTTCATATAATAGTACTATAAAAAATGTAGCTTCTTTTTTAAGAATAATTGTGTGCAGTGGTTTAGCAGTCAGTCGATTATACAGTTTGTCCTCACTGACTGACTGATTCACTGATTGGCAATCAATGTAGAGCCTGAACGCTAAGAGAAAAGCTGAAACTTACAGAAGTTTCCTTATGAGTTGAAAGTGGGCACAAGGGAAAACACCCCCAAGGGGTGGAAAAACTCCCGGAAAAGCTACTATGGGGGAAATTTTGATTTTCATCCGATTGACTTAAAATTTAGTTTGTAAGTAAAGTAAGCGAAATAATTGGACACCTGTTTCCCCGATTCCGGAAAATCCGCCCACAAGGAAAATGGCCGGAAAATTCTTCTGGCAAAACTATTTTTCATCCGAATGACTTCAAACTCGGTTTGTGAGGATGTAAGCAGAATAATTAGACTTGAGATTTTCCGATGATGGAAAAAAATCCGCTTGAAAAGTAGGGAAATTCCCGGAAAATTTCAAAGGGAAAAAACTATTTTTCATCCGATTGGCTTTAAACCCGGTTTGTAAGGGTAGTAGCTATGTAATTGGAAATGAGATTTTCAAATGTTGGAAAATCCGCCCAACAAAGAAAATACCCGGAAAATTTATATGAAAAACTATTTTGATCCGATTGACTTCAAACTCGGTTTGCAGCGATAGTATACAAAATAAGTTGACATGAGATTTTCCGATGTTGAAAAATCCGCCCCAAGAGTGGGGAAATGCCTAGAAAATTCTATATGGAAAACACTATTTTCATCCGATTGACTTCAAACTCGGTTTGTAAGGATAGTATGCAAAATAAGTGGACATGTGATTTTTCGATTGTGGAAAATCCACCCACAAGGAAAATGACCGGAAAATTTTATATGGAAAACACTATTTTTCATCCGATTGACTTCAAACTCGGTTTGTGTTAGATAAAAATAATTGAGATTTTCAATGTTGGAAAATCCACCGACAACGGAAAATCCGGAAAATTCTATACCGGTAAACCGATTGACTTCAAACTCGGTTTAGTACCGTGAACACATTATAGAAAATAATTTGACTTCCGCCCGAAGTCAAGAATAATGGTGAGTATTTCCCGTGACAATCTTTGGTAGCCGACCTGACTAAAATTCGGATTTCTTTCAAAATAATTTGGAAACACGAGTTTATTTCCGAAGTTCCGCAAAGGTCGGGAAGACATGGGGGTTAGTTTTTATATGATGGGGGCGGACATTTCATTAAGGTGGCGAAGCGAAGCGCCGCCGGGTTATATGCTAGTATATATATATATCATCTGTATTTCAAGAGCTATTTTGGAGCGTCTTCTTTCGCTTGAGATTTAATCGAATAACTTCCTGATCCATAGACTAAATTTAGAATGGGCAATTAGGTGGGAAATCTTTTCCTGTAACGTTTTTCAAATATCATTAGCACAAACAACCGGTTGCATATTCTATTTTATGTGGCTCATTCGTATGCAAACTTTCTTTCCAGCTATTCCAACTGGATGATCTTACATTGATCCAAGGTTATGTAGCATATCAAGTGCAATTCGCTGAGTTGGTTGGTAAACTGTTTAACTTGTTAACTGCACATAATTAATGACAACTTAATGTCTCGACAATTCTCAAGTGGCCTGCTCTTGGCCTTCTCCAAGTAGCCATTGGGGAGCGCCCCCATGCTTAAAGATTCTGATTTTATGTGCTTGCATGACTCAGCTGGAGTTGGCTATAAAAGCTGGGCTTTGGTTCTAGTTGGTTTATCAGTTCCAGTGGAGACAAGCTTCTAACAGCATCTGTCCAGGAAAAATCAGTCGAATCATGCGTTTCACTTTGCTCTTCGTATTTGCCGTTTTTGCCGTATTGGCCGTGGTTTCGGCCGGCGGTCAGGGCGGAGGCGGTGGTGGTGGAGGAGGCGGACAAGGCGGCTGGCAAAAGGGCGGCGGTGGTGGAGGTAGCGGTGGCGGCGGAGGACAAGGCGGCGGAGGACAAGGCGGCTGGCAGAAGGGCGGCGGCGGCGGCAATGGTGGAGGTGGCAAGCATGGCGGCGGCGGTGGAGGTGGCGGCAAGCACGGAGGCGGTGGCGGTTCCGGTGGCAAGCATGGAGGCGGAGGTGGCGGTGGCAAGCATGGCGGTGGCGGCTGGTAAGGAAGATTCCAAAGAGAACCACTGGCAAAACTTCTGGCGCTGCAAAAAACTTGCTGACTTTCTACCAAAAAAAAAAAAAAAAAAACAAAACAAATCAAGAAAATCAAAAAAACATCTCATATTCTCTCCTGTTAACCTTCTTCTATTTCTTATTGCATTAATAAAGTTTTCTTATGCCTTAAAAAATTACAAATTCCTTTTTTCTTAGTGGCCATGCAAATTTTAGACTACAAAGATCTGTTCATCCTCGACCCCTAAAGCCTAAAATTTTTACCGACAACTGATCCTTGATCAAATTCCTAGTAACATATGCAAAGGGTTTCTATTTAAAATGTACTGGCGATATTCCTCTCTACTGTTCGTTAGGAAATTCGCTAGCTAAAGATAATTAAGATCAACTCCAAACAACTCATTGTGATCTTGATCATTAGAACTTGAAAAACCCAATATAGAACTTGAAAAATTAAAAAAAAAAAACTTATGTCTCGCACTATTTTGTGGTAGATGGTTCGCTGCTTAGATATACTTAGATAATCAGGATTATTTATGGATCAACAAATCCCGATCGGTTAACCGATAGGGAAATCATATTATTAAATATAACACATACTTCCAATGGGCGGCACTTCACACAATTTGTGTGGCGTCACATTTGAAAGTCAGTTTTATAAATTAAGTATTTAGCTTTACCCCGATCTAAACATTTTTTTTCGGATTTTTATTGCAAGAGATATTTTTTACGGATATTTTAATACTCCGTTTTTAACAGTTATTAAAGACTTTTATTTAATTACAAAAAAGAAATAACGTTTATTAGAAGACTTTTATAATAAAACTAAATTGAAACCGGGTTTTCAAGACTTTTATACAAAAGTCATTAAATAATAGTTACTAAAGACTAAAGACTTTTGTTTTATTACTCAGAACATAACAATTCTTAGAGACTTTAATTTTTTTTCAAAGTAAGTTATTACTTTAGAGCAAAAAACGCAAAATATCTCTGAATAAGTTTTATAATAAAAGTCGTTCGATAACTTAACAGTTATCACTTAACAGTTATCGAAAGACTTCGATAACTTAACAGTTATCACTTAACAGTTATCGAAAGACTTCGATAACTTAACAGTTATCACTTAACAGTTATCGAATAATAAGTTGTATAATAAAAGTCTTTCGATAACTTAACAGTTATCGAAAGACTTCGATAACTTAACAGTTATCACTTAACGAGAACTCGATACTAACTTCATAACAGTTATCGAAAGACTTCGATAACTTAACAGTTATCACTTAACAGTTATCGAAAGACTTCGATAACTTAACAGTTATCACTTAACAGTTATCGAAAGACTTCGATAACTTAACAGTTATCACTTAACAGTTATCGAAAGAACTTCGATAACTTAACAGTTATCGAAGATTGATAACTTAACAGTTATCGAAAGAATTCGATAACTTAACAGTCACTAAGTTATCGAAATAAGTGTATAATAAAAGTCTTTCGATAACTTAACAGTTATCACTTAACAGTTATCGAAATAACTACAGTTATCAAGCTTATATAAAACTCCAAATTAGATAACATTAACAGTTTCCACGATATTCAACAGTTATCGAAATACTTCGATAACTTAACAGTTATCACTTCTAAGTTTCCTAAATATGACTCGATAACTTAACAGTTTTAACAGTTATCGAAAGACTTTTTTATAAAACTTATTCAGAAACATTTTGCGCAAAGCGTTTTGCGCTCTACGTCAATGGATGGTGGATGAAATGGATCTACCCTTCTGCGATAAATAAAAAAGACTTTTATTTTGTAATTAAAAATAAAAATTCTTTGACTGAGTTTTATTTACTAAGTTTTATAATATAAGTCTTTTGATAACTGTTATTTCTAATTAATAAAATAAAGTCTGTAATAATTCTTATGTCCAGAGTAATAAATTAAAAATCTAAAGTAAGTGTTATTTATTGAGTATTTCATAAAAGTTTTTCTTTTTTTTATTTACTGAGTAATATAATAAAATTATTTAATAATTGTTATACACGTTGTCAAAAAATAAAAGTCTTGAATAACTGTTGTCAGTGGAAAAAAAATAAACGTCCTTAATAACAGTTATTTGAAGCGTAATAAATTAAGACTAAAAAAATAATTTTTAAATTTAGACTTTTATAATATAAATTATAACATTTACCGTCGCTGCTCAAAACTGATTGACGTTTGTACCAGGACCGCAGGGATATTATCGCCCGGCTCCGCGTCAGCTTCAGCCACCTTGGGCCTTATGAAGAGGAGTAGGAATATTAGCCGTAAGACGTACTTGTATTTCGTGGAGTAGTTATTTTACTGATCGTGCTTGCGCGGGCAAATAAAAACAGTAAGTTATTCCCAAAAGTATACAGTTTATTGTATTATTAAAGTTTTTTGCCCGTTTTTGCCCGTATTCGAAATATTTGTTGTTTTTAGGCAAGTTTATAGCAAGTATTCAAATCATTAGTACTTTATAGACCAAATATTTCTGATGAATACTCGTTGGTTAATTCTCCGAGTGTTCTAAAGTGAATGAGAGATGAGATACGGGAATCAAAGGAGGCCGACAATATGTTGAACTGTAGCGTCCAATCCGATATAAAAGATTATTTAATTGAGTAAAGCTGGTAAACTATTTAGGAACCTTTAGATATTATCGTACAGTAATCGATGAAACTGTTTAAAGGGAATAATGCTTTAATTTTCTGTAAACTATCAAAAGCTCCAACGATTGCTTAACAATTATATCGAAAGTTAAGCAATCGAAGTTGTTATCGAAAGGTTCATTTTTACATTTTCGGAAACTATCGATATTATCGATACTAAAAGATGAACTTATCAATTAATTTATAAGTCACAAACATTCAAAAAGTCAATATCCCTCCAACAAATTGGTCAAAAAGTTCCATAAATTAAATATCATTAACGTTAAATGATCATGAATATGAATATAAATAACATGAATATACGAGTCAGCAAAGCTCATTTCAATATCAATTTACTGGGCTAACCAAACTGAACACTAAGAACAAAAAACACATTATTTATCGTTTGTATTTGCAAATAAAAATGAATAATACAATCACAAAGAAAATATTCATATTTTTTTAATGAGAAGCGAATATGAAAATTAAATACAAGAATGTAGAATAAATGTGGCTTTAAAAGCAGAATTTTAATAAAAATAAAACATAAAAACAAAATCAAAGCAAAGAGCGAAACTGAATGGCGAGCGAGAAGAGACTAAGGGGAAGATAGTGGTGTCCCATTGTGTGTGATTGCATCGCGCATTGGGGGGGTTCTCTTCAGTTTTCCGCTGGAGTCGCTGGTCAGTCAGAAAAACGAACGCAGCGCAGTGCAACGCAACGCAACGCGACGCGAATAACTCAAAACGATACGCAAATTATCTAGGAAAATCCGAGCAAAATGAGCTCATACAGGACGCTGGTGGATCATGATGTGCCCAGACTGGGCAGTGAGGCCTCACTGGCTGCAGCCACTGCCTCACCCACTGCCTTGCATCGTATGATCAAATATTGGCGCAATAGTTCGGGCAAGATACCAGGATTAAGAAAAAGCGAAAGTTTTACAGACTATCGCAGGCATTCGGGTGCCTCCTCCTCCCCTGTAAATGGTCACGGTCGCCACCTGCAATACCAACGCCTGGAAAGCTATGATGAGAGCAAGCTGGCACAAATGAGGTGAGTAGGACAATGGTAGTTAATTGTTGTACCAAAAGTGGGCCACAACATAAAGCAACAGTTGGTACGCCCCCCCACCACCGCCCCTTAACATATGCATGTTTATCTTGTGGTTGCCTCTTCTCGCTTATCAGCGTTTTGGGGCAGCGAAACTGCCACTTTATCAGCCAACACAAACGCTTTGGGGTTGTTGTTGTTGTTGATAAACGTCAATGCGAACAAGTGCAGAACGCCGCCGCAAACGCCGCCAAAGCGTAGGCAAGTGGATGCTATTCAAGCTGTGTCTGTGTGTGTGTACAGAGAGCACAGAGCAGAGAGAACGCGTTTGGGGGCTCTCACTTATAAGTGCCATCTCTTTCATTTGGTAAACATACGAGAATTCCAGTATCCACAATTCTCTCTCCATAATTCAATCCACAAAATCAACGCGCGTGGTGGAGCATGGAGCTTGTTTTACACTTGCATACAAAACACTAAGTAATTGGAACGAAATGATTTTAGAGCAATTCAATTTGATCAACTTAAAATTTTTAATGTTTATAAACTAAATTAAACAAAAATAAAAAGCTTTTTAAATTAAGCCTGAAATACGTAATTCTGAAGCCGTTATTCTTTTATGGTCTTGGTGTTATTGTCCATGCACTGAAATAAAAATTGATATGATCTGGGGCACAATATGTCATTTTCTCATATCAATAAAAAGCCGATATTATACACACATTTTAAGTTTTTTATATCAAAATTATGTTATACAGTTGTAAATTTTATATTTTTTAAGCTCTGAAAGTCTGCTGTATATTTTACTGACTTAGCTCGACTTACAATATGAAGTTTTCTTAGTAGGCGTGAAATTTAGAGAAAATCTTTCAGACCTATTTTAACGAATAGTCTAAAGAAATACATATAAATTTCTCGCCTACTAAGAAAACTTCATAAAGTTTGCTTCCTGGTGTAAATCCCGACTTACTGACTTTGAATATGGCTAAATATGAAACATTCTAACCAACGTATATTCAATATAATTGAGATTGAATTGGATTTGTTTAGGGCGTGTGTTTCGAGCATTTCGTTAAGTTTTTCTAAAAGAGTATACTCCTGGGGGCATAGAAACCGAATTTTTCCCAATGAAATGCAGCCCGAAAAATTTTACGAAGCCTTTTTAATTTTACTCAGCCAGTGGCTTTGGTTGTTGCAAAATTTTGTCTAAATTTAAACGAAAGTTGATTGAAACAATTCAAATAAAATATGTACAATAATGTCCCTGCTATGTTTAATACAATTTCGTTTGAGTTTATTGTATATACATATATGTGCTGTGTCCTTTGCTTTAAGTGTTTTTGTAGGCGAGTTTAACCTCAAACTAATTCTGTTTCGTGGAGTAAAAGTTTAGAGGATTGTCGTGGACAGTCATAACTGTTAATGCATTATTGATAACCAACGTTTCTTCTATACGATAGTTTAATTGGTTTTTGCCCGATTTTGCCCGATCTCTTAGAATCGCGATTTTTGTCAGACGACTTTGCGTTTGAGCGTCAAGAACTGCTTGAAGTAAGGGTATCAAATGAGTATTGATGTGCATATTTTTTATACATTTTAAAAAAATTTTAGAATTCTGGAAAACAAATGTTTGAAAGTCTGCCGTTAAATGGGCAGTGGGAAATCCGTTAATGTTCTCTTCTCACAACTCCAGGAGTGTGTATGTGGCATCAGGTTTCCACAGTAATCTCTTGTCAGAGAGACTACAATGTGTTCAAAGTTAATTTTCGAAGACTATAAAAGAATTGCTTACCTTTCTGTTCAGCCATAATTACAAAATTTTTCTGTAAGTTTTATTTATTCCCGACAAAAGTTTTAAAGCAGACTTTTGTTGTGCTAGTGGTGATAGTTGAAAACGTTAATCAAATGAACAGTATTGCGCTAAAATAATCGAATATCCCCAAATTATCAAATAAACTCAGCAATCAAAATCTGCATTCGAACAAGACTTAACTTTTTGTCACCACTAGGACCCCATACTTTTTATATGGGGAAAAACGCTGCGTCTTGTAAATTTTAAAGAATTTATAAGGCAATAATAAAATATCTATCTATAAAATATCGTTAAAAAAAGCATAGAAACGTTATGGAGTGTACAGAAACGTGTCCGCAGACATTTACATGCGACCGTTTTCAGTATTTTTATCGAAAACAATTTTTGGAACTATTTCTCGGAAAAAAATCATGCGTTTCCACAATATCTTTTATTTTTGCGGAATACATATTTTGATAAAGTAAATAACTACTGAGATATATGCATAAAACCAACCTTTTAAACGTCGGTAATTACACAGAAAAAAATTGATATGAAATGGCAGTCATTTCCACATTTTTTCATATCAATTTCACTCCGATATCGAAGATAACATGAATATAAAATTCTGTTTTTTAATATAAAAAAAAAAAACTTGCCTTTCTGAGGAACCGAGACCCTGCACTTAACACGAATGGTACGCCACGTCACCCGACCTTATGGACAAACGCTACTATTTATGTTAGTATGAAAAAATTGATATTTTTAAATGATCAGTCTAACCAGCAAAAATTAAATGATCTGAGCTTTTTTCTCTGTGTACGAATCTGACCATTAAATTTAACCATTAATTTGACTATATAGCGGATCCAATACAACCTAAATTTTTTTAAATTTTTTTCGCTTTATGTGAGGCCGTTTAGCAGCGATTTTGGCCTTCTATTGCTCCAATAGTGCGCTGTAATACCGGCTGTTGATGGTTTTTTTCTTTTTCCACGAAAAGTTTGCCATGACTATACCAGAAATCTTACGCCATGAGCTTTCCGTCCCATTAAAGCCTTACTCGTCCGCTTTGGAGCACTCGTACCGACTTCAGGGATAAATTTATGCAGTTTTTCGTACATAAACAATACATAAGTCACGTCTTCTACAGTTTTTCGAGCAAATTTTGAATGTAAGTTTAGTTTTAAGTCGAGTTTTAGCCAAGTGCTTCAAGAATACTGCTTTTAAATTACTGCACTAGTCACGAAGTCCATTAACGGGCACTCATTCTGTGCTCTGGTAGGTAATAGTGGATACAGGTTTTATTAACAGTTACCAATCGATGCCAAAAGTTCGCCCGATTCCGCATCTATGGTTTTTTTGTCCCTACTCAACCTGATGTCAAACACGTCAACAACAATCAGCTGTCAAAACAAAAATAAATGGCTGCAACGCGCTGAAATTTGACATGTCTGCCTAAATATGAATGGACTATAAGGCACCATAATCTTTTTTGCGATAGCAGCGCACTCTGGCGGTCAAGGAGGTTACTTTATCGCCATGTTCTAAATTCCACTCCACAAAATGATGATTTGTGATTTCAAACTGATTTTTGGCAAATTGGTTTTCAAAATCTCCAAACTTTTGTGGAAATGGAATTCAGACACCTGGCTCTGTATCCCATCTATGACTTAAATGATTTAAAGCCTCTAAATTTCACATCTCTTTATGTTTCAGATTCCATCTCTTTAGAAGATGAAAATCGTCATAAGTTTGTATATAAATGATGAAAAGATTTTCAACCACATTTTCTCAAATTAAACTTAGTTTTATTTTCAGTTTTCCTCCTTAACTAAACCTTACCTATCCCAACTTGCAAAGTTTTTTGTTGTTGTTTAGTGTAAAAAACTGAAACTGTTTATGTTTTCATTCCAATGCGAGCGTACGCTAGAGAGAGGGAGAGAGGAGATAGAGTGCGCGTCTGTTACTCTCAGAGAGCTCCATTCCCCTCCCAAAAAAAAAAAAAAAACATATGGGGGGAGCAACTGTATTGGTATATGCCGGTTGTTGTTGAAAGTTTGTTTTGGTTATCTTTCCGCCTTCTGCATACTTTTGGGGTGAACCGCGAGCTATGCAAATAAATGCGCGGCATTAAAGAGCGGAACCGTTTGAAGCGGCATTCAGTTGTGTGTGTTTGCCTCCTCCAACTGCACACATTTGGCCTGTAAATAAAATGTAAATAAACAAAAGAATGCGCCCCCATGCAACAAATGCACAAGCAGCCACCCACTGCAAAAAAAAAACAACAACGACCACGCTTAACGGTTTTGTTGCCACTTCAGAGAGAGTGTGAGAGAGCGAGCGAGCGAGCGAGTAAAAGAGCGCGTGTGGATGTCATTTTTGTGGAAGTTGAAATCTGAGCTTCGTGCGCAATTTTGTTGGCTTTTTGTCTTGAGTTCAGTTTCAATTTGATAATCGACTCGTGTGGGCGTCTGTGGTAATGCCTGTCGCTCGTTGTCGTCGTCGTCGTCGTTGTCACGCGTCTGCGTCGGTCCAACTGCCCGAGTTCAACATGCTGCGTGCGTTCTTCTTCTGCTGTAACGGGAATATTGTCGCATCATTTGCAAATTAGCAGCAGCAGCAACAGTTGCAGCACATCGGCCCTGAACGAATTCCCCCAAAAAATAATAACAACAACAAGTTACTGTGCAGAGGTAAAAAAAAATGGTTTACCTTATCAAAAATGAAATTCAACAAATGCCAACACGTTTGAAAAAAAAGTGAAATTTCAATTGCCCAATTATAAATACAAATAAGAAATTGAAATTGCAATAGAATCAAAAGCCCCAAGCGAAAGTGAGTGAAATTATAATTTCTAAAGTGTCATTAATAAAAATTTATTTTGTGCAAAAACAAGAAACAACACGATCATCGACCATTAAAAAGCAAAATGTCAACGAAACTGAAGACACAAAAAAAAAAACAACAACAACAACAAAAAAGTGTCTTTTCTGCCTTTCTGCCGGTTGCTGCTTGTACGATTGAAATGCGTCACGCATTATGGTTACGTGTGTGTGTGTGTGTGTGAGAGAGTGTGATCAATGACAATTATCATCCATATCGATGCGTTCCCATTGAGTTTTTTTTGTTGTTGTGATTTATGTGCAAGTTATGTGATTTGTTTATGGTGATGCGATGAGCTTGTTCCACAAGCAAGGTTTTTGGTTTATTGTTATTTTCCTTTTCCTTTTTTTCTTGTTTTTGGGGAAGGGGTTAAATGATGCCAAGCAACAGGTTTTTGGCATATAATATTAAATTTTAATAAATTCTTTTTTTTGATGATATTTAAAAGCGGAAGTTGAGGTAGAAATGCAGTTTGAGTGAAAGGTGAGATCAAGGAAAGTATTAGCTAATCCTATGATACTCGAGGTGGTTTAATAAATACCCCTGAATATGCAAGTTTTTATGCAAGTTTTTTTTTACATTTTATTTTGTATGGGTTCAAAAGTTGATTTGGTTAAAGTCTTCCCAACTTTTTTAACCCCTCCAAAAAAAAAGGAGATTTTAAAGTTCCCGAAAGTTATTGTTGTCCCACTATTATATTTACATAATTTATAGGAAATAACCAGTGTTAGGGAGTACCTAGGTATTTGTACCTAGGTACATACCTAGATACAAATTTGGTGTACCTTTTACATTACCTAGGTATTTAGAAGATCGAGTACCTTTTACCTTACCTAGGTCCAAATTTTCATTTACCTTCTCCAAAGGTAAGGGACTAGGTACTTTAATTTCTAAAAGAATTATGGTCTCAGTAACACCAACAAAAAGCTTATGCACCAAATTTGTACAATTTGTACAGAATAGCAAATTCTACGGGACTTTATCTTTGTTCGTAAGAAGTAAAGGTAAAGGTCAGGAACTGTTTCTGAACTAAATCAATCTGATACTGCGAAGATCAGAGGCCGGAATAATGTGAACTGTTCCCGTTCCCGTTCCCAAATTCGATGAAGGTTCTCATTTTCAAGAAAGAATTAGACGATTTGGTTTATATATTTTGCCAACAAGAGAGTCGGATAAAGATAAATGGGAACATTTTCCAATTCCGGTTTCACATAATTAGATCAATATGGAAACGGTAACAGGCCTGAATTTATTAAATTTGGTCGAACCAGCGAAAGGTCATAATTTTACAAATATTTATATTATTTAAGTCCATGATCTTAGGTCATTTTGCAATAGAAGCCGAGAAACTGGATCGTCAAAAGAGGCACAGAAATAGCTTAAAGTCATAATAGATGGAAAGCACTTGAGGAAAATCATTATGGAAAAGAAGGAATAATAATGAACTGATATGACTCCCTGCGGATCCCCAAAAGAAACGAAATCGAATTCTGACACGGTTGACTTAAATCGCACTTGGTGGGATCGATGAGCTAGTGTATAATACTGGATGAAAGACACACTAAGGACCGTTTTTTCATCTTCATGTTTTTGAAGTCTAGGTGTATACTAAGAAGAAGTATATTGCCTAAATGTATGTTGCTTAAACAAGGCCTAAAAGTTGGCAACATTAATTTCCTATTATCCACCTAAATTTAAAAACATATTCAAAGAGTCGAAGGTGTGTAATGTAATACCATTTTGTTAGCCCCAGTTGAAAGAATTTTTAGATTTCTAAATAAATTTAAATGTGACAAGAAAATAAAATATAGCTTTAAATAAATTTAAATGTGACAATTTTCAACTTTCTTGATGAATTGAGGATACATTTTTCGAGTTCCTGTGAATTTTCGATTTGATTACTTATTACAAAAGTTCCTTTTTAGTACCTTAACATTTACCTAGGTACTAAAAAATTCAGATACCTTTTACCTTACCTAGGAATAGTTTTAGGCATTTACCTTGTACGTTACCTAGGTAAAAATAATGACTACCTTTCCAATCACTGGAAATAACCTTAGCTTTTCAAAAAAAAAATAAATTTTTTTTTTTTAAAATACCCATTTGGGACAAAATTGAAAAATAACGGTTTATTTTTGAAAATAGGGGGTGAATTTTTTTTTTTTTTTTTTAAATTTTTGTTGTTATTTTCAAAAAGTACATGAAAAATGCTTTAAAATTACATATTTACAATTTCAAATCGATAAAGTTTTGTCATAGTTATACGATTTTAAAAATACCAATGTCACTTTAAATGTTCGAAACTTCCACCACCCTAATTTCTACAATTTTTTTTTTAATGATTTAATATTTTGGGAATTTATTTCCTTCATATAGGATAACAATTCACCAAAGTATGAAGCCAATCCCAAAATTTTCATTTTTTGGCTGGGACGTTTGAGAAAGAATGTCCCATATGTATAGATGTATAGATTTATAATAAAAACATTTTAGTCAAATCGATATAGGATTCGTAGGACTTTCAAATTGATATTAGATCAATTTTGTGGTTATGTCTTTAGTATTGTTACTTGTTTCTAGATTTCTATTGTGCTCTTCTCTTGGAAAATTAAATCACTTAAATGATATTTCAGACTTTACGTAAATCTATAGTATCTAAAAAAGATTAATTTGTTGACCACAGTGCCGATTTAATATTTTTGGCAGTTCTCTAATTGTATCAATTTGCTTTCATTATATAATTAATCTTTATTTTACGGTTGATGAAGTTGTAATCACTTGTTCGACCTTTATTTGTGTTTTTTTTGCATATCATAATTGTTTTTTGAGTTACGCACTTAATTTAATAACTTTGAACTGTTAGCTGCTAGTTTTTATTGATTTAAATCAGCGGTGGGCACTAAAATATTCTTTAATAATATTTGAAAAATGGTAAAGTGCTTAACTTCCGTGTTTTTTGTCCGATTTTATTTAGATTTGATCTTAAAAATTAAAAATCTGTCTGTGCATAACATCCGTGTTTTTTGTACGATCTTCCTTAGAAAAGGCCTCGTTCCAGATGGCATAAATATTTATTTCGGCACTATGCTTCATTTGATTAGAAACACTTTTGAAAAGCTCTGAAAGCTGAATGATTTTGAAAAGCTTTCTTATTTATGTGAAGCATAGTGCCGAAATAAAAATTTTTAAATCATCTGGAATGACGCCTATATTCAGAAAAAATATATATAATGCCTAAGTAAATGTATTTCAAAACCCACTTAATTAAATTTAATTAATTTATAAAGTTTTCTGGGGTTATTTTGCAAAAATGAAAGAAACTTGATCTGCTTAGGGCATTAAATTCAAACTGAAGGGCGCTGCAACAACAAAATGCATTTAATTTAATTTTTAGCGAAACAACGGGATGGGCTATATGACGATCTCTGTTTTAACAACATTTTTTCTTTTTGATTTAACTGAATTGGGATTCAAAGACGATATTAAAAGCAGTTGCTATGTGTACAATAAAATCCAAGAGCCAAGAAATTGAGAAGCTTCTCTGGCTTGGCCCTTTGGGACTGTAACAGCCAGATTTACATTTACATATGTGCAATCCATATTCAAGTCAAACAGTCAATTTTAGATTTTCCATTTCACTTAAGTCTAGCTCTTTTATTGCCCCCCCAAAATAATTCTTACTCGTAACTTGTGATTCCTTGAATATTTATAGCTTGTTACAAATGCCAATCAACTCGGAGAGATTCAGCCATAAAAAAATATGTTTCCTCTTAAAACTTTGTGGATGCAGTTGCAGCTGTTTGAAATTTTTCCCTATATTTTTTTTTTCCGCAATGGCAAATATGCAAATTAAACTTTACGCATTTTTTCGTTTGTGCCCGTTAAATGACTACGTTGCTGTTGTTGTTGTTGTTTTGTTTAATATGCATTGCTGTTGGCGACAAACCAACAACAACAAAAAAATGAAAGAAATACGGCAAAAAATCACTCCAGAGCACGTGAATTTCTTTTTAGCTTTTCGAAACGGGTTTGCCTGTTGTTGTTGGTTTTTCATTTTCGTTAATTTTTTTTTGTGTTTTGGGATACCCTGTAATAAAGGGGAAGAAGGGGTGTGATGAGTAGGAGGTAAAAGGAAACGTATGCGACCCTAAAAGGTATACCATTTATACACAGAAAAAAAATGGGGAGCTAAATTCAAGTTTAAAAAAAATGTATTTGAAGTTTTGAGTACGAAACACTTGAAACAAATCCGAAAAAATATTACCATGTGCCCTAAAAATCGACTCTAAGACCCAAATCGTATGGGAATAAGGTCGTTATTGGGGTCGATAGCGTTTTGTAGAACACATGGGATTGATTTTAAGTATTAAGTACAAAAGACTTGGAACAATCTCGATTTGTAATATTGTATGTTAATATTAAGTATGAATGATTTGGAACAATCCCAGAATTCTTGTAGCAATCCCAAAAGATTTTAAGTCTGTTCTGATCCTACTTAAAAATTAATTCGTAAATACATAAACAAGCGGAAATTCAAGTATAAACGATCCCAAAAGCTGACCAAGTTCGGGATCCAAGTTCCAAATCTGAGAACAAAATTCTCATTTCAAGTTCGTGTCGAGATTATAAATTTACTTAAACTTAAAATAAAATCTTTCCAGATACTTTAATTTGATTCTTATTTATTCTTACTCCATTGTTATTTAATTTATAATTGATATATACATAATGCAATAAAAACAGATCAAAATAACTTTAAAATTTTAAGAACAAAACGATCTTAATGAAAACACGGTCATACCTAAATATAGGAATCTTCGAATCTCTTCTTAAATGAAACTTTCCATATTTCCACTCGTTTTTAAAATCTTTTTCTTAATTTTCTCTTCATTTCAATAACTTCAATTCCAAATCTAAATATATTAATTATATAGATAGAAGTCAGGTACCGTCCATATAGTACATTATTGCCTTGATGAGCTGATCTTTTATAAATGTACTTAATGTGTAAAGACGTTTGAAGGCGGTTTCCATAAGTTCCAAAAAAATTCATTATACTGTTTCGAAGCGGTGGATTACCAGCTAAAGGAAGCGTTGTTCTATTGTCTGAAAAATTCCTAAATTTTAAGTTAGAATATCGTAGTGTTTACATCATTAAACCATGGAAAATTGAACCGATTAAACCGTTTTTGTTGGCGGTTTTCGGTTCGGTTCAGCATTTTTAAAAGAACACCAGTTCGGTTCTTGGTTCGGTTTACGAGCTCAAATAATCGGTTCGGTACGTTTGGTTCGGTTCGTTTCAGAACCGGTTTGCATCTATTTTTTCTGAGAGTAATTATTTATTAATTGGTAAATTCATACTTAAGTCAATTCTTTCATATTTACTTTAAAAAAAATTGTGATCGTCCTATTTTTGACATTTTTTTCGGATTGATTTATGTCTGGATATCTCGAATTTTTTTCCCCCTGTAAATATTCTTGATCTGCATCAACAGCCGAAAAGTTATATTCATATGTGTAGGCCAATTCTTACTAGGTACAAGGTATATATCAGCGTTGGGCACGTAGTGGCCCTTTTGGGACCCCCTTTAATACGCTCAAATGGAAATTAAATGCATTTTGTTGTTGCAGCGCCCTTTTAGTTAGAATTTTAATGCCCACCACAGATCAAGTTTCTTTTAGATTTTAGAAAATCTCCCCAAAAATAAAATATATTTATTTAATAGGGCTTAAAATATATTTACTTAGGCCTCATATCTACTTTTTTGAAAATCTAAAGAAGATCAGAAAAAACACGGAAATTAGGCACAAAAATGTTTTGTGTTTCACCTAAAATGCCTTTACCTAGGCTTAATATCTATTTATTTTGAAAATCTGAAAAAAAATCGGACATAAAACACGGAAGTTAAGTCTTAAAACAATTTTTTTTTAAATGCCTTAACTTAGGTTTAATATTTATTTTTTTTGAAAATATAAAGAACATCGGACAAAAAACGGAGAGTTATGCACAAAATAATTTTTAAGTTTTTTTAAAGGGGTTTTAAAATGCCTTTTCTTAGGGTTAATAACTATTTATTCGGAAAATTTAATAAAAATCGGACAAAAAACACGGAAGTTGTGGCAGAAACAATTTTTCGTGCTTAATTTAAATACATTTATATGATACTTTAATTCAATAAAATACATTTATCAAGCGTTTATTTAAATGCGTTTAACTTACTTTGGTTTAATAACTATTTATTCTAAAAATCCAAATAAAATAGGACAAAAAAAGGAAGTTGCACTGAAACAATTTTTAAAGTTTAATTTAACTACTTTGTTTAAAATACATTTACTTAGGTTTAATATCTATTTTTTCTGAAAATCTAAAAAGTTGATCGGACAAAAAACACGGAAAGTTATGTGCAAAACGATTATTGTGTTTAATTAACTGCGTATTTAAAATTTCTTTAACTTAGGTTTATTTTTCTAAAAATTTGACAAATTCGAAGAAGCTTGAAATTTTATGTCTATTATAACATTCGATTTGAAATACCTAAATAATTACGTTTATATCTATTTTTTCAAAATCTAAAGAAGATCGGATAAAAAACACTGAAGTTATGCACAAAACAATTTTCAAGCTTACCTAACTGCGTTTAAAATGCCCAAACTTAGGTTTAATATCGATTTATTTTAAAATTATTTAAAAAGATAGGACAAAAAACACGGGAGTTATGCATGAAACAATTTTTTAATGCTTAATTTTAAAACTTTGATTTAAAATGCCTTTACTCAGGTTTAATAACTATTTTATTCCTAAAACTCTAAAGAAGATCGGACAAAAAACACGGAAGTTATGTACAAAACAATTTTTTCATGCTTTTTAATAACTGAAACGTGTCTATTAAATTCCTTAAGTTTTAAATATATATTTATTCTAAAAATCAAATTCTAAATCGGAATAACTTTACTAAACTAAGCACCAAAACTGCTTTTTCTGTAACTGGTCTAAAAACTAGTTCTGTGAAAATGCCTTTTGGTATATTATCTTTTATATTTTTCAAAATAAATAAAATCGGACAAAAAACACGGAAGCTACGCTTAAAACAAATTTTTCATGCTTATTTTAAATACATTTGATTTAAAATACATTTAATTATCGTTTAGCTTCTACTTTTTCTAAAATCTAAAAAGATCGGAGCAAAAAACACGGAAGTTAGGCACAAAACGAATTTTTCCTGCTTTTCAAATTCATTTGATTTGAAATACATTTAATATCGTTTAAATCCACTTTTTCTAAAAATCTAGGCAAATAGAGGGATAGCAAAACCATGGAAGTTAAAATTCAGTACCCACGATTTTTAGTCTTCATGGTTTTACTTGTTTTTGACTTGCCTTTGCCAAGGTTAAATATCTATTTATACAAAATTTTATCGATAGTGACAAAAATTTGAAATTATGATTGAAATTTTTTTTGTTTAAATTTTTGTTTTAAAATGCTTCACTTACGTTTAATATGTAATTTTTCGGAATATTAAAGAAGATCGGAAACACGGAAGTGAGGCACAAAATCGATTTTTAAGCCTATTTAAGTTGTTTTGCCTTGGCCAAGGTTTAGTATCTATTTTTTCTAAAATTTTAATCAAAATAGGACAAATAAACGAACTCAATATGCTTGAAACAATTTTGATGATTTTTTTAAACAGGGTGAAGCAATATGATTGCTTACGCCATCAACAAAATTATGTTTCCCAGTGTCCAGGGTATTGTTAGTCTTCTCACTTAATCAACTTTTTTCACTTGTTTTTGAGTTGCATTGCAGGTTTGCAAAAAACACAAAATATTTTCGTATTCCAACGAGCGATTTTGTGTGGTGTTTTTTTTTTTTTTTAAACTCACCTGTTGGGTAACCCCCTTATATTCTTGGCTTTCTTCTTGTTTTGGCTTTTATATTTTTTGTAACTGAAAAGAAATCAAAAAAGCAAATGTATAAGTAAATTGGCCTCGACCCATGGCAGATTGATGTAACACCTGGTTGTTTTTTTTTTTTTCGTTTTGGCCACATCTTTTGCACTTCTTGTGTTCTCTCTCTTTTTCTGTCTTTTTTTTTTTTTGCATATTTCATTCATTCAGTTTGTTGTCTGGCCCTGTTGTCTGGCCATCAATTGTCTTGTCATCTCTTACTATCATTTTGCCTCTGAGTTCAAGTTGAAGTGCCCAAGCCTTGCTGTGTCATTCGCCTGCATTGATTTTGGTTTCCAATATTTACCGTTATCTGCTCCACCTCCTCCCCTTGCTGCTCTTTTGTCTACACGCGATTTTAATTTATGGGGCGTGCGCTTCATCTGGCTCCCTGCCAAATGGGATTGGGGCACCACTTTTAGCTAGAATTTGCCACTGTTTTTTTTTTGCTGTTTTTTTTTTTGGTGTTTACTTAAATTGCCTTTGCCAGTTTTCAGTTTTCTTGTTTGTTTATGATCTGTTTACACCTGTGCCAGCAAAAACATAAAGCGAAAAATGTGTAAAATAACACACATAAAATTGTAAGTTTTGTGTTTAAAATATATTTTTTTTTTGAATTTGTGGTTATTATTTTTAAGAAGAATATTATTCACATATGGGCAGATACTTGAGTTGAAGGTTATTTGACTTTGAAGTTGATTTGTTTATTTTTGAAAAAAGGTCAGGTCAGCAAATGTGTGGATAAAGAGTTGCCATACGAGTGAGAATCTATAAGTATCTGTTATATTGTTAAGTAGTTAATTTTTATGAAAAACAAAATCGAATTTTTGATTCTTAAGAACCTTAAGAATTATTTTGCCAATAAATTTAACTACCACATCCAACTTTCACGACCAAACACGACATGTTCGTATTGCAAACATTCGATTTCGTTGCGTGCTCGTGCTTTTCATTTTAAAGCTCTTAACACGAAATCTTACAAAAACTTAAAAAAAGGGTGGGTGGGCTTCTACACACTTGGTTCATTTAGTTGGACTTAATCCTTTTCATTCCTCCTATTTGTGAGCCCTAATTAATCTCTATTTTCATAAGTTCCTTTGTGGTAGGATTCTTTTAGGGGCCAGGTTCTTGTATCAATCCTGAAATTTGTTTTGGATTGATATTTGAGGCTCTCTGAACAGGCAAAGCGTTCGCCATTTGTGAGTATCTTTTTGCTCGTATAAATCTTGTATGATGAGCCTGCACGTAGCCATGAGCATACCTACAGTTTCCTTATCAAGTAGAAGGTTAGTGGTAGTGGCTTGTCGCGCAAGTTCGTCTGCTTTGCTCTTGGCCTCTATGTTTCTGGGTCCTGGAACCCAAATGAGGCTTATGTCAGACTGTTCTGCCAACTCTTGAAGAAATTTTCGACAATCATTTATGCTTAACTTCTTCAGCTGCATTTAATTAAGTTTTTATCGGTTCATTATGCTGAAGAAAGGTTTAACGCTTTCATTGGACCCTTCAGGTAGGCTCAGTATTGAACAGTACTGAAATCATTTAGAAACTGTATGCTTTTGGCCATAAATTTAACAAAGGTAGGATGTTCTTTCTTGACCTTCGAGTTTTTAGACATACATTTCAGTACTAAATTAATGTGGGATTTTTATGGGTCGTCACAGAAATAGATACTGAAATCACCCAAAAATTAGTGCCATTTCTATTGCTCCGAAACACACTCCTAAGGCGTTGTACTAACAAACAGTTTTATTGCAAAGAATGAATTTATTGAGAATTAAACCAGAAATAGCCATAGTAATTAAGCAGTATTTAAAGTTGCCAAATTTGTAACCAATAGCATTTTCAAAAATTTTTAAGTATTTCTACTTTCAAATTGCTAAATCAGCAACTAAATAGCTAAAAAGCAGCACTGTCACCCACGCAACCAGTTTTCCGACCTTTGGTGTTGATTTCCCATCTCTTACAGCTAACAGACTGAATTTCATACAGATCAGCACATAAAATAACGTTTCGTCATGAACCCAATCAGCCCAAATTTTCAGATCTTAAGGAATGAATTTCCCAAAAAGGTAAAGTAATTTTTCCATGAATTCGGGCCATTATTCAGATCTCAAAATAACCCCAACTAAACTTTACATATATAAGTTGTGATTAAAATAAACGTTCTTGATTTATGAATTTTGAGGTTGAATGAAGTATTATTATTACCCACCCTATTATTTGTTGATAATAAGAAAAAGAATACAAATGTTCGAAAATTTAATGAACCATGCGGGCTTGCGTTTTACCAAAATCAGAAAATTATTTTCCTTATTTGAGACAAATATAAACGAATCTTATTCATTTATACGATAATTTTCCTTTCAGACGAAATTTTCGATTGGTATAGAAATGCATTTTTATTGTCCTTTAATAATGGGCATTCATCGTGAGTAAAAACACATTCACTAAGAAGAAATTGTTTGCACCTAATATTTCATATTTTTTTTCCAAAATAACCACTCAATTTTGATTAAATCTCTCAACTTATCGTTTTACCCACAACAAAAAAAAAAGAAGAAACTTTCAAGGTTGTTTTCCTTCCAGACTGATTAGACCCAACCACACAAAAATAAAACATTGAAACCTGATAAGATAAATTTATGTATTGCAATAGAAACCAAAATTGTATCAAAATTGTATTTAAAAATAATTTCAACAGAAGCAACAGCAGCAGCAGCAACGGCAACAGCAACAACACAAATAACCGCAAACAAGTATAAATTTAGAAGAATATTTGTTGTTGACTGAAAGGCAAAATGCCAACAGCTGTTGAATCTTATTTGGACGGCAAGGCGCTAACCAAACATAAACCAGAAAACCAAACTCCTAAAAGTCCAAGTCCAAAAAAATTGTATTTGGTTGTTTACCAAAATTTTGTCAAGGCATAAATATTTAAACACGTGTAACTTGTAAAATGAAACAAAAAAACGAGAATAGGGAAATGTACACGAAACAATTTGGGGGTACACGGAAGCCGCCAACTTTGAACTTGGCAAAAAAAAAAAAAAAAACGGAAGGAGGCAGACAACAAGCGGAAGCAGAGCTAAGAAGTCATATCAAACACCTTTTGGGGCCTAAGGTGCTGAACAAAATTATTTGACAGCTTCACACTTTTATTCTTATCAAAATTTCCTCCACCTTTGCTTCAGCCTGATAAGCAAACCACAAAACACTAAGTTGTGAGTCAATGTTTAAGTAAGAACAAACATTTAGAATAAATGTACAATGACGTATCGATATGGTCATATATAATAAATAGTGTTACCCAAAATCAGATTGCGAAATGTTGACTCAACTTGTGGGAGTAAAATGGGGCTAGCCAATATTTGGAGTATGTCAAGCACTTGACACAGTTATCATTCATAAATTAGTTGCGATAATATTGTACCCAGGGAGGGGGGGAGGGGGTTGTTATAATATTAATACTGAACATATTAGTTGTATAAATAGATTAAACAAATTATCCCAAAAAATAATCGTTGAAAACTGAGTAAACAAGATAATATTTCTTGTTTTCTTTAAACAAACTCAAAGCAAGTCCCAAGTGTTCTATTTCGTTGCTGAAAAGTCGTCTTTAGCAATTACAAAAAATTCAATAGGTAATAGCAGACATGTGTGAATTTATACTCACAAAGAACGAGGATTCTTGAAATGTCTAAGAAATCACTTTGATTTTAAGTTGCTCATTTGAATAGACTCAGCGCAACGTTTTATATAAAAAAATTTTAAACCCTTAAAAATTTAAAACACACTTTCTGAATGCTACTTGTAAGCTAAAAAAGAATCCAATTAGAATAGATTCCAAATAGACTAGACGTGGTTTTAAACGTGTCACGGTGTGTCAAGACTTAAACGTGAGAAAACACAGTGATCGTGAATATAAGTCATGTAATATTCACGTATGTGCTGTTCAATATTTGATCAAAAATAATATTATTCCTCATCATCGACGCTCGCCCTACTCCATACAAACGGCGCAGAGGGCCATAAAACCCATGAAAGAATTGGGGTCTCTCCACGCAAAAATTCGATTCTGCATGAAACGTGCGTGACTCAAAAAATTTTGTGCGTGAATCGTGGGTCAAAAAATTTGTTTATGAATCTATTGCGACTAAACGACAGGCAATCGGTAGGCTTCACTGATGAAATACATTTAATTTTTTATTTTTTTTAAGGGGGGCTCCTACCTTTTGACAGAGTGTTTTATGAGTGCTTTTTTACAAAAATTCTGGAGAGAAAACCATAAAAGAGTTTTTTTTTTTTTTGGTTGTTTGTTTTGTTTTTTTTAAAAATTTTAATATTAAAATAAAAAAAAAAAATTTTGGAATTCGAGGGCTGTTCAAAAGTTATCGGCCTGCCAAATAAGGCCTCAAAAAAAAGGTGTAGAGGTGGTGGCCATGATTCCGGGACTCCATATTATCGAAATTGAAACGGTAAAAGTTAAGACAATGATGTAACCTGACCCGTACCAATCATAAAAATTTTTTTCTTAAAATTTTACAAACATTTAAAAAAAAATAGATTCGACGATTTTTTTGTTGTTTAGTGTAAAAAAATAGTAAACAATTTTTTATCTTCAGATTGAGTACGGGCCAGAATTACATCAATTCTGCGTCGATTGCAACATGGCTCATCAAAATCGGTTCCGAGAACTGGCCAATCATGGCTACCAGGTAAAAAAACGTGGTTTAAGAAAACGCGGTTAAAGTTTTCAGCAACGTTGAAAAATACTCACATTGCAAGAACATTGCTCCACTAAAACGGATATATCGCTAAACTATTTCGAATAATTGGAAAAGTCAAAGGGGATGAAAGGGGAATGTTCAAGCTGTAATAATAAGGCAAAACAAAAAAATCGAAAAAATATTTTCAAAGGTAGAAGACCCCCTTAAGCCAACATCAAAGCCTTGAGGACATAGTCATGGTATGAGGATTGAAAACATTTGGATTAAGCAAAGTTAGAATGCCTCCGCTTCAAAGTATTATTGGAATCTATATTCCCAAAGTTAAGTAAGCTTTTCGGACCAAATTTCATGAATGTTACAACAAGCAAATGCTTAAATCTTTTATTTAGAGCTTAAACTCTAATTTTTTTTGATATTCAGTCCTATCCGTAATTGAAAAGTAAGATGCTGTCTTGACAAAAATATTATCAAGACCTTAAATCGGTAATGTAGCAACTTAACCAGGCTGAAACGAGATAACGGGGGTAAAATTTGAGCAGTCGAAAAACAAAAACAACAGGGAAAAAAACAAAACCCTTAGAAAGCGAGGACCAGACAAGCAGCGATCTACGTTTACACATACTGTGTTTGTTTGTAATTATATTTTCAGGGGGCGTTCCACCAGGTGGAATTAGATAAGGTGAGGTCAGTAAAGTAGGCTGCCTCTTTTTGGGGGTGTCAAGTCGAATGGTGAAAAACAGTCAAGAAGAAATGTTGCAGCAAACAGAGGAATGAATTTTTATGAAATGAATAATACATGACTAAAGTGAAATGAACAGAGGAATGAATACTAAAAAAATAGAGGAATGAAGACTAAAGAATAGAATGAATATAGGAATGAATAGAGAAATGAACAGAGGAATAAATCGAACTGAAATGAATAGAGGATTGAATGAATAGAGGAATGAATAGAGAAAATGAATAGAGAAATGAATAGAGAAATGAATAGAGGAATGAACAGAGGAATGAATACTGAAATGAATAGAGAAATGAATAGAGGAATGAAGACTAAAGTGAATAGAGGAATGAATAGAGAAATGAACAGAGGAATGAATAGAGGAATAAATACTTAAGTGAATACAGGAATGAATAGAGGAATGAATACTAAAGTGAATACAGGAATAAATAGAGGAATGAATACTAAAGTGAATAGAGGAATGAATATAGGAATGAATACAGGAATGAATACAGGAATGAATAGAGGAATGAATAGAGAAATAAATAGAGGAATGAACAGAGGAATGAATACTGAAATAATTAGAAAAATGAATAGAGAAATGAATAGAGGAATGAAGACTAAAGTGAATAGAGGAATGAATAGAGAAATGAACAGAAGAATGAATAGAGGAATAAATACTAAAGTGAATACAGGAATGAATAGAGGAATGAATACTAAAGTGAATGAACAGAGGAATGAATACTGAAATGAATAGAGGAATGAAGACTAAAGTGAAATGAAAAGAATAATGAATACTGAAATGAATGAATAGAGGAATGAATAGAGGACTGAAGACTAAAGTGAATAGAGGAATGAATAGTAAATGAATACAGAAATGAATAGAGGAATGAATAGAGGAATGAACACGAAATGAAATAAAGGAATGAATAGAGAAATGAATAAAGAAATAAATAGAGAAATGAATAGAGAAATGAATAGAGAAATGAATAGAGAAATGAATAGAGAAATGAATAGAGAAATGAATAGAGGAAATAAAAACTGAAATGAATAGAGTAATGAAAAGAGGAATGAATACTAAAGTGAATGAACAGAGGAATGAATACTGAAATGAATAGAAGAATTAAGACTAAAGTGAAATGAACAGAGGAATGAATACTGAAATGAATGAATAGATAAATGAATAGAGGACTGAAGACTAAAGTGAATAGAGGAATGAATATAGGAATGAATACAGAAATGAATAGAGTAATGAATAGAGGAATGAACAGAGGATTGAATACTGAAATAAAAAAAGGAATGAATAGAGAAATGAATAGAGAAATAATAGAGAAATGAATAGAGAATGAATAGAGGAAAAAAACTGAAATGAATAGAGTAATGAAAAGAGAAAAAATACTAATGTGAATGAATAGAGGAATGAATACTGAAATGAATAGAAGAATAAACTAAAGTGAAATGAACAGAGGAATGAATACTGAAATGAATGAATAGATTAATGAATAGAGGACTGAAGACTAAAGTGAATAGAGGAAGGAATAGAGGAATGAACAGAGGAATGAATAGAGGAATAAATACTAAAGTGAATAGAGGAATGAATTCTTAGTGAATCAGGAATGAATACTAAAGTAAATAGAAGAATGAATATAGGAATGAATACAGGAATGAATAGAGGAATGAACAGAAGAATGAACAGAGGATTGAATACTGAAATAAATAGAGGAATGAATAGAGAAATGAACAGAGAAATGAATACGTAAATGAATAGAGAAAAGAATAGAGGAATGAATAGAGGAATAAAAACTGAAATGAATAGAGGAATGAATATAGGAATGAATGCTAAAGTCAATACAGGAATGAATAGAGGAATGAATTTTAAAGTGAATATAGGAATGAACAGAGGATTGAATACTGAAATAAATAGAGGAAAAAATAGAGAAATGAACACAGAAACTAATAGAGGAATGAAAAAAGGAATAAATAGAGGAATGAACAAAGGAATGAATACAGAAATTAATAGAGGAATGAAAACTAAAGTAAATAGAGGAATGAATAAGGGAATGAACAAAGGAGTGAACAAAAGAATGAATACAGAACTGAATAGAGGAATGAAAAGGAGAAATATTCTGACAAACGCGCTAAAAAATCGACACTAAATCTATTAAAAGTTCTAAGTTGAACTCAAAAAGTCACTGACTTGTCTCAATGCTCCCTCGTATATCTTTTTTTTTTTTTTCTCAACTTTTTTACTTACACATTAACTCAATCAGAAAAAATCTCGACAATTTCATTTTGCACTCAGATCACAACACATCAATAAAAAATGCCAAATTGAAGACGCCACAGACAAACAAAATAATAATAAAAAATTTATCATTGTTTCGCGACATTCTGACTAAATTGACACAAATCTTTCTGTGATGCTCATGTTCACTGGGGTGGTTCATATCACTTATATTTTTATTTTTTTTTTTTTCTCTTTTTGCCATTAGCAGTGAGCAATCGACCCACACAATTTACCAGCACTGACATTAATTTGTCTACAACCAGCCACTAGCAAAGCGAATGAATATATTTTATATTTTGTATTCTTTTTTTTGCCCGACACCATAAACGTCGTCGTCGTCGTCGTCGTCGCCAACTTCTTGGGGGCGGCTGGATGCTGATTTAAATAAATTATTCTATATGCATTCATTTTTTTTTTTTCATATTGCAAACAAGTCGAGGCCTTTAAAATTGTTTTCTGCGCCCAAGTAATTGAATTTAGCTAGCTTTTCATTATACTATTTCTCTCACCTGAACATTTTTGTGGCCCATTTTCGCATACGGAAATGACAAATTTTGCGCAACGGAAGTTGCGTGTTGAATACAAACTGCAATGATATAAAAAATGATTGCTCTTAATGCGATTTAAGTCGAATGATTTTTATGTACACATTGGGTAATTGCATTTCAAGAGATTTTTACTTTTTTTTTTTCGACATTTCCAAGCGATTTGCCAAATGTGTTGCGATGTGAGAGCTGACGCTTAAGGCTAAATGAATTATCAGCAAAAGGAAGATACACAAATAATATTCAAATGAAATTGGCGAAAGTAAAGTTATTGACTTTTTAAGAGATTTAAATACAATTTTTGTATTTTACTGAAAGCTTCATTTAGGGTGTTTATTTATGACCTTTTAAGTAAAATTGTTGCAAATATTCAGTGTATCCATCTATTTATTATATAATGATTTTTTGAATGTCAAAATAAATCCGGCTCGAAGAGACCAAAATTTTCGTAGGAGACTGGATTTTCAGTCGAATGAATTTGGTTAACTAATATAAACTTCACTTTTATTCGTCGTAAAAAGGGATGGATCTATGAGTTTTGATCGACTTATTCAAATCTAAAAAGCAACTACTCAGAATTCCATTATTCACAAAAATTTTTTCTATAAAAACTAGCTTAAACTTCTTTTTAAGCTCCTTTCCAATTTACCATTCTGTTCCAAACGTTAAATATTATAGTATTAAATCTAGAATATTATAAAATACTGATTTTTACCCCTAAAGATGGAGCTTGTACTTGAGAAGGTATATCCATAAAAAAATCATTTTGGCACTATTTTCGTTTCAATTGTTTTTCTTGACCTTCTTTTGTATTTTACCAAAGAATATCAATGAAAACTATTGTCTACTTCTATTAAAATCCGTTGTCTGTTCATTTGTCCCTTCTCAGAGTATTTGGGTTACAAAATGATGCATAATATTATGGCATAGTGCGCTGCAATTTCTCCCAAAACTTAGTTTTCAATGCAGTAGAAGTAAATGCGGCACCCATCTTAAGCATTTATATTTTTATCACTTACAATCTCTGAGATCGACGCGTTCGTTTTAGATTTAAGAAATTCCCACCGCAACTCCCAGACAAACAGCAAAAACACTGTCGGACTCAGAATTTTGAAGTTAAAATCTTGTGACTTGAAACTCATTCACTAAGACCAAATATCTATGTTGTCTGAAATGCTCAACAAAATCGGTTAAAACACGAAAGTTTTGAAGAAAACGCTTTCAGCGTGTTGTTGTTTCTATAGTAAAGTAAATATATTTGTATGACAACACGCGAGCCTACACGAGCCTGTCGCTCAGCTTTCCAAAATGCAAGCTTATCGATCAAAAATTTTAAGCCTTTTTCAAGCGGATCACACAAAGCTTAAATCAAAAACCAATTGTGTATTGAAATTGCGAGCATGTGCAAGGCTTGTCGCTCGTTCCAGCACGAGTAATATAGTTCATTTTCGACGATTAAAATTGGGGTTGGTTTTTGCAGCACTGGGCACGAGATGATATGTACATACAAAATTCGTTTCAGCTTTCTTTTAACTTTTACTTTTCTAAAATAAACTATGGTTAACACATTAGTTCATTTTAAAGACTAGTTCATTTACTAGTTCACGAAATTTGGCAACCTAGACCAAATTTTGAAGTTAAAATCTTGTGACTTAAAACTCTTTCACTAAGACCAAATATCTATGTTGTCTGAAATGCTCAACAAAATCGATTAAAAACACGAAAGTTTTGCAAGAAAAACGCTTTCAGCGTGTTGGTTGTTTCTATATGTAAATGTAAATATATTTGTATGACAACACGCGAGCCTACACGAGCCTGCTCGCTCAGACTTTTCCAAAATGCAAGCTTATCGATCAAAAATTTTAAGCCTTTTCAAGCGGATCACACAAAGCTTAAATCAAAAACCAATTGTGTATTGAAATTGCGAGCATGTGCAAAGGCTTGTCGCTCGTTCAGCACGAGTCACCGCGAGCGATTGTAAAATAAGTTCGCCGCGACATAAAGCATCACGAAGACCGAATAAATGTTCGCCTTAAATTTTGGACTCTCTAGTTTTGTTGTTGTGGAGAACGCGAGAGATTACAAGAGAGATTCTTGCAGTCGCAGCTACTTAAGCTAAATTGCTCACATGCTTAAATGAGCTTGAACTATTTTTACTTGTGCTTGCAAAAGGCTAGCTTCTTCTGATTTAATGTCCAAGTAATGGTTAGCTGTTTTTCGGTTATAAAGCCATTCACATGATTCAAATCCTAGTTCATAATAGAAATGGACGAGGGGACATTATCCCGAGGGTCCCGAAAAAACTGCAGACGGGAATGAATTAAAAATTTATGGTCAGGATTCATTGGTGAAAAGCTGTTAGTTTTCTTTCACATTTTCCCAAGTTTGTAATCAATGTATGAATTCTCATTGAATTCTCCTTTGTAGATTCAATGAACTTATATTTTCTTACGCCACTAGTTAACCTAAAGAACTCTTTATGCCTTACAGCGGCTTTAGGAAGTTCTACTTAATGTTTCTTAAGCTTTGACTTATCAGCAATAACCTTGTTTCAGATACTGGATTTACCAGTATTATGATGCTGTTGGTGGTGTGTGTGCGGTTAATCTTATAAAAGGTTTTTTCTGGTCACCTTCACCAGCTATTAAAGACAGCTGTGAAGAGTAAGTAGCCATAAAAAAGAGAGAAGTTTGGCTTGGCCCTTTGCTGCTTTAAATCGAGATATTTATATTTTAAACACTTGGAGTTCTTGTCAACAAGATCTTTTGAAAACTAAAAACCACTTCTATACTTTTTACTCTCAGATCTTGCTGATGAAATAAATTCTTTTCCCATTTGTCTGATTAAAATCAAATATCTTAGGAGTTTCACTTGATTTTTTTTTAACTTTGGTTCATTTTCTAAACTTTTCTTAATTTTTTTTAATTATAGTTCATTTTCGACGATTAAAATTGGGGTTGGTTTTTTTTTGCAGCACTGGGCACTTCCAGCAATCATATGTACATACAAAATTCGTTTCTTGAAGCTTTCTTTTAACTTTTACTTTTCATAAAATAAACTATGGTTAACACATTAGTTCATTTTAAAGACTAGTTCATTTGAACTAGTTCACGAAATTTGGCACAACTCTAGTTACGTATGTATATAATAGAGTTGCAGAATCTAGTTCATTTTAATGACCTAGTTCATTAGTTCATTTTGAACTCTAGTTCATTTTATGAAAAAAAATTTTTTTAAATGAACTAGTTCAAAAGTTCCAAAATAAACTATAGTTCAAAAGTGAATGGATTAAACAATGAACTATAGTTCAAACACTGAGATCTAGTTTATTAGTTCATTTTCACTAATTTACGAAATTAATACCCAGGGTAACTTTTTTCAGCGACTGCAACCAGCTGTTTTCAAAAATTCATTTCTAAATTTACCTCCCCAAAAAGCTTTAGCAAACCGCATAATTTAACGCCTTTATTTAGTGCTTGGTAAACCTAACAAATCTCATTTGAAACGCATAAAATCCCAGCTATTGCAATTATAATCTAATTAGCTCAAGTTATGTCTCAACACAACTCTTTTGCCTTTGACAAACTCACTTTTCACTCTCTGTTTGCCAGCATTTTCATTTATAAACCTCTTACCTACCCCCCACCCCCCCCCCCCATCCGCCTTCATTCGTTCATAATGTGCGTACATTACCACTTCAACCGGGTGGGTTGGCACCTGACTGAAAGAACAAGAGACTGGAGATGCCTTCAGTCAATGGCATAAATCATAAATCATTTGCTGGGCGGCACTTGGACACGTGCCGGCAGCCAACACTTTCCCCACCATTCCAAAGCAGCTACTTAAGACCTAAGCCAATTGTCAGTGGGGCAGGTTCAAGAAAAAGTTTTTTTTGAGAAGGAGGAGGAAAATGGAGCGAGGCTTTTCTTTACACATGTGCGGGTTTGTTTGCTTTTCTTCTCGATTTTGTACGCACTTTTCACGCGCAAAGGCATTACCCCCCTCCTGTTTGAGCTTGAGTGATTTTCTTTTGTTTCACAATAAAAAGAAATATTTTATGAATTTTTATGACTAAAGATCCAACCATAAAGTTTCAGTTATTAAAAATTTCCATTTATTTTATTTTTATTGCGGGTTACCTTTTTTTTTTGGGGGTAGCAGATTTTCTTCATCGTAAAAATAACGTCAAGTGACCAGGCAAAGTCAGAAAAGACACTTGATCGTGCATTAAAAATGCATAAAATTTTAACCTCCCTTCCCTTTCCCTGTCTAGCCGCAATCAGGAAAAAATGCAAACTGAATAAGGAAAACAAAAAACAAAAACTACAACAAACCAAAAGCAAAACAAACCAAAAATTTAAAACCAAAAATACCAAAAACATACGTCAACAACCAGTCAATCAATCAATCAATCAGTCAATCATGCTAAAGATACACATGCTGGAGCAGGTCGTCAACACCGAAAACGTCTGCGAGAATGCCCAGGAGCTATCACCAAAGCGTAAAGTGGCCGGCTGAGGAAGCTCATCATCAAATGGAGGTAGCGCCAAGAGTACGCCCACCTCATCGCCACATCATCAGCCCACGCCACCACAACGTCATATACATACGGGCAGTGGTAATGGAAAAAGCGTTAGTCAAGGATCATCGCCTGCAGGGTAAGAGATCAAGTTAAAATCTTTTTTGAAAAAACGTTATTTTTCAAAACTTTGTTTGTTTGTTTTTATTCAATTTTTGATTTAAGCGGTATAAAGGGCTAAGCTACGTAGGCGCTGTTTTAAATTTTTAAATATATAGATCGTTCTTGAGAGTGTACAAGTATCAAATGAGATCAAAACCAAAATATTGTATATATAAGTTGGATTCGTAAAATAAGACACATTTTTCCTACAGTATACTATACAACCTGTTCCAAAAAATATCCCATTTATTTCCCCCTTGTTATTTATATTTGGAAAAAAATTCGGAGAGAAAACCATTTTTTTTTTACAGAAAATATTTTACTGCGTAAAATATTTTTTAAATATTTTTTTTAAAATTTAATTTTTTTCCGCTTGATTTTTTACATTTAGGATGCCTTCGAAATATGTATTTTTTTTAATGTTTTACACGCGTTTAAACTATTTTTAAAATTTATTTTTAAAATCTTAATTTTTTTCCGCTAGATTTTTACATTTAGATGCCTTCGGAAATATGTATATATTTTTATACGACTTGAAAAGTGTATTAATTTGGCCCAGAAGTTTGTAACGCATAGAAATATTCATTTCCGACCCCATAAACTATATATATTCTTGATCAGGACGATGAGCTGAGTCTATTTCCGCTTGTCCGTCCGTCCGTCTGTCCGTCTGTCTGTCTGTTCGTCCGTCTGTCCGTCTCCGTCTGGTTGTCTGTTTCTACGCAAACTAGTCCCCAGTTTTAAAGCTATCGAGCTGAAATTTTGCACAGAGTCTTCTTTTTGCTGCACGCAACTAATATGTCGGAACCGGCCGGATCGATGACTATATCTTATAGCTGCCATAGGAACGATCGGTCGAAAATAGGTCTTAGTGAGAAAACTTTTATTTTCCATCGTAGCGTCACCAATCGTAGTATATATTAGTTTTATGTTTCCACACAATTCGGAAAAAAAATTTATCAAAATCGGATGACTATACCATATAGCTGTCATATAAACGGTCGGTCAAAACTACTTCTAGTCTTGGTATATATTAGTTTTATATGTTTTTCACATAATTTTGAAAAAATTTTTCAAAATCGGGTGACTATAGCATTAGCTGCCATAGAACCCATCGATCGGAAAGTGTTTTACTAAGAAAAGTTTTTTTTATGGTATCAAATTTTTATTAATAAATATTAAAAGTTTAAAATATTTGATATCCATATTCTATATATTTTAACGGTTAAATCAGTTTGGTGTATTTAAACTTCGGCACAGTCGAAGTTAGCTTTGCTTTCTCGTTTTTAATATTTTACATAAAATTTTTTTAAATTTTTTTCTCCGCTTTTCATTTACATTTGAGATAACTTCGGGAAAAAATAGAAGAATAAAAGTTTTACACAAAATATTTTACACACGTGTAAACTTCAATCTTGTATTAGCTTGTTTCGCTTTGTGCAGATGTGTATTCTAGAGCATTCCTGACAAACGGGGGATTACATTTAACATAAAAATCTGTCATCCTTATCATAGATCTCAGATGAGCTATACAAACTACTATGTCTTAGAAGTGAGACCAGTTTTTATATACTGTACCCTTTAAAAATGCATATAAAGCGTAGCATGTAGTTGTGAAAATGTTTGTCACAGTCAGAAGGACACATTTTCGACCCTTAAATGAAACCATATGAAAGAGCAGACACCAATCATATGAACTCAGCCCACTATAATACATAAATAAAAAACAAGGCTGCAAATTGGAACCGAAACACCTATCGTACCTTAAAAATTACAAAAACGTCCCGAACCAAAGATGTTTCTTGCTCTATTTCGAAAAGGGATCGATTCAAAAATTTCTCTTTAAGGCCTCATTCCAGATGACATTAAAATGTATTCCGGCACTATACTTTATATAAATAGCATCAGGCTTTCAAAGCTTTTCAAAAATGCTTCTATTCAGATGAAGTATTGTGCCGAAATAAATGTTTATGTCATCTGGAAAGAGGCCTTTATTCTCATCTTTTAGCTTAAATAATTTCTGAAATAAAAACCTACCGAACCAAAATTAAAGTTCTAAGATATTGCTCTGAACCACTTTTGAAACGGTTTAAACCGGTTCATTCTGATTCTGAAACGACCCACATACACACTTAATTTCTATGGCAATTAATTTAAACCATTTTGAGATATACTATAAAAAAACACTTTTAAAAAAGTTCTATCTGATTCGTACCGGATTAAAACAGTAAATTGTTTTATTATCAACCTACAAACTTCATTTAAATTAGAGCTGCGCGCATGACGTGATTTTAAACGTGTCACGGTGAGTCACGACGTGATCGTGAGAAAACACAGACCTTTGTACGTGTGTATCCGTGATCCGTGCGTGATTCGTGCGTGCTTAAGTTAATCATCGTGAATATAAGTCATAAGTTTTTTTTAATGATCGCAGCTCCTACATAGAAAACTCATAAACTTTGGGGTGGTTGATCGTGCGTGATCATTCGTGACTCCTCTTTTAATCGAGCTTGAATCGTGAGTGACGTCCAAACCCTCAAAAAATTGTGTGCGTGAATCGTGCGTCAAGAGATTTTGGTTTCGTGAATCGTGCGTTACGTGAAGGAAAAATCACTCACAAATGCACCCAAAATGAAAGTTCCACACTTCGAAGATTTCCGATTTATGGCTCCGAACCACCTTTTAAAACTAGTTTAGAACTGATTTATTAATATTTATTATAATAAATAACCTTATATTATCAACCCAAAATAAAATTGTAAGTTCAAAGCTTAGAAAATTTCTGAGTTATGGCTCCGAACCACTTTTTAAAAAATTTTTCTCAACCAGTTTTTAACAGGAAAATAAATAACTTCCTATTATTAGCCCAAAAATGTATGAGAAATGGCCCTGAGGCAAATGGTTATCCGAAGGTGCAAGGTCGGGGCTATATGATGGAAGGGCCATCACTTTTCAATTCAGCTCCTATCATTTTTGAAAAGTGTCGAAAGATGTTGTCATGAAAGAAATCATAATACCCTTGCGATGGACTATTCCGGGATGATTCTCTATGATTTGTTTGTCCAATTCGTATAGCTATAGACAATACACATTCAAATGGATGGATTCATTCATATCCTTTAAAACATGGTCTTTTAGCTAGTTTTTTTCAATGTTGTATGCGATATCTTTAGCAATCTGTGGTAATAAATATCGGCGTTCCAACGGAGGGCGCCAAAAATTGAACGAAAGGGCGCTACAAAAATAGCTACAACAATAATTTTTTTCTTTATATTTTAAAATTTAAAAGTCTACCCCTGATTACCCAAAGAAAATTAAACGAAAGGGCGCTACAACAACAATTTTTTCTGCTTTTTTTAAAAATTTTCATTTTATTTCCTTCTATTTCAAAATTGAAAAGTCAACCCACGCTTACTTAAACAAATTCGTATCCATTGCCAATATAAGTTGATAAAAAAAGCACCCACAAATTTCCCTTTATCTGTACTTCTCGCATTTATACACACAAATAAACAGAATTTGCGGTGAAATTTGTTAACTGTTTGGCCAGCTGGCAACTGTTAAATTGGCAAATTGACGCTATTGCTGGGCGATGCACCCATTATGACAGAGCTAGCCAACCAACCACAAAAACCAAAGGAATGCGACAACAACATATGAAAATTGCATAGGGTGGGTGAGTGGGAGGGGGGAGAGACGGAGACGAAGTGGAAACAAAAACACGAGTGTTTGTGGGGAAAGTCCATTTGGCAGATGGTTTGGTATTGCAAAGTGAAGGCGCTCATCAAAAACGCATTCATCATGTGAATTTTGGCAGGCAACAGATTGAAAAAGCCACCTATTAGACCAAAGTAACGGAAACGGAAATGAAAATGTTACTTTAAATGGCAGCATTGGTAACTGGAGATCAAAAAAAAAAACGTACAGTTTCTCTTGAGGGGCCAAAAGTTGGAGGAAATCTTGACAATTTTTTAAAAAGGTTTTATTTAAGAGACTCTGAAATTCTGATTGGAATCAAGAATTGGACCAGCATAGTCCCCAAATTTAGCATATTTTTCTATACTAAGCGGAAAAAACGGTTCGGGCTCACTGAATTATACTGATTTTCTTGATATTTTAACACTCAGAAAAAAGTCAAAAATGTTGTACTTAAACAGGGAATTTCAAATCTGAGAACAAAATTGCCATTTCAGTTGATTTTGAAGGTACATAGAGTATATTGGGCTCTGAAAATGTATGTCACAGCCAGAAGGAAGCACCTCCGACCCTATAAACTATATATATTCTTGATTAGCATCAACAGCTGAGTCGATATAGACATGACCGTCTGTCCGTATGAACGTTGAGATCTCCAGAGATGGTAAGAGATAGAGGTTTGAAGTGTATGGAACATATAATTTTTATACTTTCAGGCAGATCAAGTTTATTTTTAATGTTTGCCACGCCCCCTTCCGCCCCCGCAATTTGGTAAAAACCTCATATCTTCCACAATTTTTAGAGTAAGGTTGGTTCTAGAATCCACATAAAAAAAAAACATATATTCTACATTTTTTATCAAAACTTATCCCTTTATACTTTTTACCCCTCAAAACTCTGGAGCCCTTATACATCGTTTTCCGATCAGATGAACGATAGTAGAGTTGCCACACCCACAATTTAAAAAAAAACTTAAACTTTCCTTTTTTTCCCTTCCCCTCCCCCCTAAAATCAAAACTTCCACAATTTTAAGATAGACTGTTCGAACCATATTTCTACTCAACAAAACTATTAGCCTTATCATGTTTTCCGATCAGATGAACAATAGCAGAGTTGCCACACCCACAATTTAAAAAAAAAAACTTAAAAACTCCCACAATTTTATAGATAGATTGTTCGAACCTTCTTAACATATATTCGACTCATAATTTTTTCCGATCAGATGAACAATAGTAGAGTTGCCACCCCCACAACATGAAAATCTCCTCAAAACTCCCACAATTTTGGAGATAGATCGATCGAACCTTCTAGACATATATTCTACTCATCAAAACTCATTAAGCTCTCATACATCATTTACGATCAGATGAACAATAGCAGAGTTGCCACCCCCAAAATTTTAAAAAATTCGCAAAACTCCCACAATTTTAGAGATAGATTGTTCAAACCTTCCAGACATATATTCTACTCATCAAAATTCATTAAACCCTCACACATCGATTTCCGATCAGATGAACAATAGCAGAGTTGCCACCCTCACAATTTATAAAAAACGTCATATCTCCTATAATTTTAAAGATAGATTGCTCAAACCATTTAGGCATAAATTTTAATCGTCATTTCAAATCGATCCACCATACTCCATTGCCAGATCAGATGAACGATAGTCGAGTTATAAGTAAAATAAATAGTTACAATGGGCAGCACTGGCCGATATTGTTTGTGCAGCACTTACACATTTTGTGTAACCCCACACCTAAAAGTTTTCATTTAAGTACCTTCTTTGACAGGTACAGAGTATATTACAGTCGGGCTTGACCGACTTTCTTACTTGTTTGTTTATTATAAAGTCCTTTGAACTTGAAATTAAATGTTTTTTATGACATTATTATTATTACTTTAACTCTTGATGAGAAGATATAGATTTACAATATATTTACAAGGTGGCTAATGAATATTGCTACATTAGGAAACTCATACAACTTTTTTTCTAGTGTATGAAATACATTTTTTTTACTCAGGCTATGTTTTTAAAATGAAAGATTGATTTCTGCGTGATTCAAGGAAAAATAATAAAAATGTCAATGAAATTTATAAACACTATGGTCTAAATTCAAGCATGGAACATATTTAAATTTAGAATGAGACTTTTTTTTTTCTGAGTGTATTTTCTTCCTTTATAAGAAACGACTGGCAGATTTCTAGTACGATTGGTTTAAAATTACATACAGTTTTGTACTAAAACTTAAAGTAAGTTTTGTTTGATTTGTTCCAAAAAGAACAAACCCTTTGGAATATTCTTGTAATAAGAACCAAATTTCTGAAATCTTGATTTAATCTTGTACACACATATAATGAATCGGTTTTTCATTCAAGTATAAAATTTTACTGGCATTAAGTACAAAATAGATTTTCTTCAAATGTCAAGTAGGCCCTGATAAATGCGTAAAATTTAACAAAATCCTCTCTTAAAATTCCCAACTGGTTCTATCACTTTGATTAAGGCCAGATAGTTGATTTCTGTACATTTTTGGCCTCACATTTTTTTATCAAATTCAATCGATTCTCTTTATCAAAATCCCTTTCAATCAAAGTATCTTAATATTTCCAGCAAAATATTTCCAAGTTCTTTTTTTTTTTTTATAAACTTAAGCCCTTTATGCACCCGATAAGTACCTCAAAACGTAAAGCTCTTTAGTGCTTTCTCTCTCTCTCTCTCTCTATTTGTCTATTATCATTCATTCTGTTGCATAAGTTGTTCCTATGAGTATTACACCTGCTGCCACAGCTTGTCATTCATTGGCGCTTCGCTTCATTTGGTTTTTGTTGTTGTCAATGCTGAAGCTGGTTGAGATGGTCAGCTTAGATTTTTCTTTTGTTGTTTATTGTCTTGTCTTACAGTTTTTTCTTTTGTGGTGGGTTGTTATTTTGCGCATTAAAGTCGGGTAATTGATACCTGGGTTGAGCTGCAGACAATAGACTTGAGGTCTAATAATTACTAGCCGAGTAGAGAGAAGCAGTTTTCATTTTCATTCCCCTTGTGTCTGAACTTGACAATCAAAAGGGATTTTCATTTCTTTTCTTTATGTTGCCCTCCCACACAATGGTCGCCCCCTTCTGCTTATTTTTATAATAAACATAAACACTTCCGTTGGCGCCCAACTTGACAACCCTTTTTTTTTGTTTCTTTCTTGTAGTTTTGTCTATTTTTGGCTTAATTACTTGGAGGCTTTTAGTTTTCTTTTTTTTTTTTTGATTTATGCCAGAGACTCGACTCATCTCCATGTTACAGCTATTTGGCCCCAAAACGCTTATTTTTCCAAACAGAGCAAAAGCGGTCAACGCAGTTAGCCCCGTTTGTGTTCTCCAATTACAAAAGGCATTTTCAGGCTAATTTATATGCAAAGATTGCGCCAAATAACTGACAAACATTCACACACAATCCCAAAGACTGACCGACCGGGCCAAGCCATTTATCACTTTCCAATTTTGAAGTTGATTTTTTTTCTGTTTCTGTTTCTGTTTGTCTTTAATTTGGAGAGATAATTTGGCATGTCAGCAGCTTTAATATTGAAACACGAGTTGTTTCTTGTTTTTGTAGGTGGCTCTCGGACAGTGATGTCCCGCTTTAATGGGTCAAGTTGAACAAAGTTTGAAATTGCCTAACTCTAATGGGTTAAATACTTAATAATAGCTTGGATCTGGAATCTTTTGGCTAAGCCAAAGTGGGGGAACTGGCCTAAAGAATTTGTTTTAGAGATGGGAAGATGAAGATTTAGAATACTTAAGGTGGCTAATGAATATTGCTACATTAAGAAAGTCATATAACTTTTTTCTATGAAATTCTTTTTTTTTTTTTCATGTTAAAGCTCATTCAATTTAATTCAATAAAAATCAATTAGTTTTAGAATTAATTGAATTTAAATGCCATTCTGCTGGCAAAATTCCCAGCGACTCGGCAAAGTCTGCTGCATTCAGTTTGTTAGCCATTTGATTGATTGCTGATACCCATTGATACTCCCTCCGAACTGAGAGGTATCGATAGTAAGATCTTTTTGCGACTGTTCCCTGCACGTCAAAATTTTTGACAAGCCTTTTTATGGCCCATCTGCTCCAAGAATCGCCGCCAAACATGTGTTTATATTCACTTTGAACCGAAACTTTGGACTTCGTTAAACTCCAAATTCTTATTTCATTTTGCCCCTTTATCCGTTTTTGTAAAATCTAAAGCTCAATCTACAAAAAAAAAAAAAAAATTAAGCAGATTACTTACCTCTTTTAATTACTTTAACAATTACTTCAAAAATTACTTCAATAATTCGTCCTGTAAAGTCTGATTATTTAGTAATTACGCTTGAAATCAAATTTAATTTGGATTTAATGACCTTTATTCTAGTTAAATTTTTTAATAACTTCTTCAGCTTTTTCAAATACTCTTTTAATTACTTTTACAATTCCATTTGCAATTACTTTATCATTAACTTTAACAACTTCTCGTACATTGACTTTAACAGCTTCTTTTGAAATTACTCTTTTAATTTTTAATTCTTTTACAATTACTTTTGCAATAACTTTATCAACTACTCTTAACAATGACTTTAACAGCTTCTTTTGAAATTTACTCTTTTAATTACTTTTACAATTCCATTTGCAATTACTTTATCATTAACTTTAACAACTTCTCGTACATTGACTTTAACAGCTTCTTTTGAAATTACTCTTTTATTACTTTTCAATTACTTTTCAATAACAATTACTTCAATAATTCTCTTGTAAAGTGTGATTATAAGTAATTGCACTTGAATCCACATTTAATTTGTTTAACCTTTTATCATTAAATTTTTCTATATGCTTTTTTAATCCTTAATTAATTTTTTACGACCTTTGTTTCTCATTAAATATGTCAATAACTTCTTCAGCTTCTTTGCAATTTCTCTTTGAATTACTTTTACAATTACTTTTGCAATTACTTTTGCAATACTTTTACAATTACCTTTTGCAATTACTTTTACAATTACTTTTGCAATAACTTTTACAATTACTTTTACAATGACTTTAATAGCTTCTTTTACAATATTACTCTTACAATTACTTGTACACTAATTTTTACAATTACTTCAATAATTCGTCCTGTCAAGTGTAATTATTAAGTAGTGTCGCTTGAAGTCCAAATTGAATTTGGATTTATCGACCATTATACTAACTAAATATGTCAACAACTTTTTCAGCTACTTTGACAATTTCTCTTTTAATTACTTTTTACAATTACTTTTGCAATTACTCTAGCAATTAATTTTACATTTACTTTAACAGCTACTTGTACAATTACTCTTTTAATTACTTTTACATTTACTGTTACATTCTTTTACTATTACTTTAATAATTCAACCTGTAAAGTGTGATTATTAAGTAATTGCGCTTGAATTCTAAATTTAATTGGGATTTAACGACTTTTATAGTAATTAAATCAGTAAGTTTTAGGCAGCTCTCGAGGTCATCTTAGTTATGCTTGCTCATAACTTTAAGTAACAATGCACTTACAATACTGCAAAAGTGACTGGTTATCCGGTACAGCTGTTTCAAGCTCCTCCCAGTTCTATCTCTAATAGATTGTAACCGAATACTGCAGTTCAAGAGCCGACAAGCGAGCAAAAAAAAATTATCTGACCTCAAGCAGGGTACATAAATTTTAAAAACCTTTTAAAATCCTTTTAAAACTCTGCTTATAAAAAACTGTATTATATTGCAGTCGTTTTTTAAACCATTTTAGAAGTAGTCTGAAATGACTTTTCTTTTATAAGGAGTACAGAAACAAAAGCCCACAGGGAAATTGAATAATAACTATAATAATAATAGACGTTGATTTCGACTTGGAAGACTTGGTCCAAAACTTGAACTAGGTTCATAAGTCAAGTAATTTTAAATATCCAAAAACAAATGCAAGAAAGGCATAAAATGAACGAAAATTTAAAAAAAAATTTTATTTTAAGCATTATATAATTTGCAGCTTTAATTAATTAATAATTGCAATTTACAGCTACAATTATTTATGTAATTGTAAAGGTAATTGAATTTGTTATATTCACTGAATAATCGTATTTCCAAGTAACAATTACAATTATTTAAAATTCTTAATCAGGAATTGGATTTTCATTAACTGGATAATTGTGTTTATTGTAATGAAAAGAAATTTAATAAAAGAAGTAACAAAACATACGCTAATTTGCACAACGATCTTTCAAAGTCGCTCATGTAAAGTGTCATACATTTATTTATGTAATTGTAAAAGTAATTGAATTTGTTATAGTAATCGAATAATGGAAATACCAAGTTATAATTATAATTTTTAAAAAAATTTTTTTATTAGAAATTGGTTTTTCATTATTTGAATAATCGTTTTTGTAGTAATGAAAGGAATGTTAATAAAAGAAGTAATGATTATATTAAAACAGCAACCAAACATACGGCAACATTTACCCACGTACAGGGTTGCCCATATTCGACGGACCCATGGTTTTTTTTTTAAAAATCAAAGAAAAAAATAAAAATTTGACGGTTGGCAATCTTAATCATTTAATTTGTTCCAAGTAGATTTGTTTACATCAATTTTTGAATATGATATCTTCAAATGGCCGCCTCTGGCGTTGATGGCGTATTGTGCCCTTTTTGCAGCATTTTCCATCGTTTTCGCCAACATTTCGGCCGGAATAGCGGCTATTTCTTCACGAATGTTGTCCTTGAGCTCTTCTACGGTCCGTTGTCTTAACGTAAACCTTTGACTTCAAATATCCCCACAAGAAGAAGTCAGGCGGCGTCAAATCGGGCGAACGCGGTGGCCAGTCCAAATCACCACTTTTCGACATCAAACGGCCCGGAAACAATTTCTTCAGAAAATCGATTGTTATGCGACTTGTGTGCGGTGGAGCGCCGTCTTGTTGAAACCAGAACTGCCTCATACGCTTTCGACGAATAAATTGGCATCATGTCGATAACGCTCTGGTTGATGGTAACAGCATGGCCATTTTCGGCCCAATGACCGTTTTCGCACTAACGCCGCACCAAACTGTGACTTTTTCGTCATGAAGAGGCACTTCTTGAATCTCCTGAGGATTTCGGCAATTTTGCTTATTTACGGTCCCATTCAATGTGAATTTTTAATTTTTAAAAGCACGTTGAGTTTTCACAATTGACTTGTTCGTTGAATGTAAATTTCAACTATTTCAGAGCCTCGCGTGGCGGTATTGTTCCATGGTAAAAATCTGCTTGGACTGACGCTTCAAACGCGGTATGTCATTAAGCGATCTGACATCTCTGTCAAAAGTTATGGCGTTGCCAGATGGGTCCGTCGAATATGGACAACCCTGTACTAGTGAGGGCTAAAACCCTCTCTTTCAAATTCGCTCGCTAAAATCAGAAGTTGTTAAACTCTTAACTGTTCTCACGAAAGTTCTGTATTCTATGACCAGCAAGCAGAATCTTTTGCCATCAATGCAATCATTAACAACAACAACAACATCATGCTGCAGCGAAACTTTCCGTTTGAGCTGAGCGAGCAGAGTCTCTTGCCTTCAATGTAATAATTTACAACAACAACTTCATGCTGCAGTGAAACTTTTCTTTTGAACGTTTTATTCTTCTGATAGTAAAAGAAAGAGAACAGCTCAATTCTTCTCCAGAAAGTTCTGTTTTAATAGGCAGGTTTGAACAGACGAATGTTCTGATCTTGTGAGCGTTATGCGTTACTTTCATGTAAGAAATATACAATTTTTAGTTTCAAATTGAATTCTAGTTGTTTCTAAAATTTCTTAAATTGATTTAATGATGTCACTTAATTCCTCACGTGCCCATCTCTACTCATCTCAGCTCAAAGAACTAGTTTCAAAGTCTTAAAACCAGAGACGTAGCTAGGCACGTGACATTTGAGACTTCATCGCCTGCCTGCACCTGCTTTTCAGCATCAGCTTCACTCTTCACTGCATTCATACATATTTATGCCACAACACAATTTACGTAGAGAAAAACCTTATTCTTTTTGTGGTGTACGTGCTTCTCTGGCAATTGCCACAATACACCGGCTGTAAATCGATAAATGAGAAAAAATAAAAAATAGGCAAAAATCTAGATAAGAACATAACCCTGAGGGATCTAACGGTGGTTATTATTATGACTTGTCATTTTTTTAGGCAAGTTCAAAAAACCTGAAATGATCTGCTGGTGAATAGAAAAAAGACAGGAAACTTGAAGCGGCACAGATCAATGGGCCTTAGTATTGTGTTAAAGCTCATAATCGCTCTAAATTTTTAATTTATTAACGCTCTGACAGCTGACACATGGTTGTGTGGTTGAGGGGGCGGAACTATATACTTATGTATATATATATATGAAGTTCAAAGATGCTGACAACAATTAAATTAATGTCACGACAGCCAAGAGACGCCCCAAAGGAAAATCAATAAAAAAAAAAAGAAAACAACCTGAAGTTGCCTTGTGATTTTCCATGCCAGTGAACCCGGGACCGACATCGTCTGGGTCTTTGATGCTTCCCACAATTAGAAGTGCGCCTAATTGGGCAACTTCTAGAAGCGACGTTCCAATTCTCAATGAGGTGAATTTTCGCAGTTGGACGCTAATTTATGCTCACATGGTTTTAGCTGATATAACTTTTGTTTTCAAACAAAAGTCACCTTTGTTTGTTATGCAAAAAACTAGCCAAGTTGTCAAAAGAAATGCCTGTATCTGTCTAGCTTTTTTTTTCTTCTCTCGAATGAGGTCAATAAATGAGAGTCTTATGACTTATGCATGAGTTAGTTGAATGTGGATACAATTAGGAAAATTGATATTTTTGACAGGAACCTGAAATGAGGCCAAAGAAGTGATGTAAGAGTTGTCATTGAGTACTAGGAAAAGGTTAACTGTAAACTCAAATGAGTTAGAATCAAAAAAGAGAAAGAGATTTAAGATTTAAGATAAGAGGAAAAGGAAAAGACTGTTTTGATTACTTTTACTGTAAATGAGTCAGGGAAACCACACTAAAAAAACGACAAACGCTGCAAAGTGGGCCAGACCATCTCACGTTTTGACCAAAAACTACGTTTCGAGCCCCTTAAGCCTGCTTTCGTATCTCTACACCAGTTTCTGTTAATATTATGAGCAATATAAGGAGTGAAAGAGAATCAAAAATATCACATATAATCTATAAATGGAAATGGAAAGAATTTTCGGGTCTTTATTCCTTGAATACAGAAAACAGACTGATCATTGATATGTCCTGAATTCCCAAACCTGCTTGTTTCGATTCGTTTTATGCAAGACTGTATATGTTCACTTCTTACGTTCTTCTATAAATCCCCTAGGTACGGCCCCATGTACAATAATCCGCTTTTCAAAATCGTATGAAATTCGCTTGTCAAATGGTATGAAAAAGTGTAAATGAGTAGTGAAAGGGAATCAAAAATATCACATATAATCCTGCAATTTAGACAACAACTACAATGTTATCCTATGTTTGACTTATCTGTTGAAAAATGGTACACAATGCAGGTTGGGTGATAAACCGGCTCTACATTCTGGATTGAATAGGAGAGTACCAGATCCTTGACAACCTTCTCATTCTTATCTTTATCAACTTCACAAAAATTAATGGAAATATCATTTAAAAGGGTACAAATGCTATTTAAAAAACAAATAGCCAAATTCGCTTGCCAAATCGTATGAAAAAGTGTAAATGAGGAGTGAAAGAGAATCAAAAATAGCACATATAATCTTTTAATTTCAGACAACAACTACAATGTTATCTATGTTTGACTTATCTGTTGAAAAATGGCACACAATGGATTTAATTAGCTTGTTTTGGCCTTGTCCTTCTTCACGCTACTTTTTTTCGGTTTCAATCTCGTACAGCTTCACACTCTCTTTGGTCACACACACCATCCGATTGCTCTTATACTCCTTCAAGTGGGGTGAATGAAGTAGGCATATAGACCTTGATACGCTCCCTGAGACAGTTGCTCACCTGATCTTCTCAGACTCGCCAGTGACAAAATAAATGTGCTTCTGGCTCTTCTTCATGCGCGTCACATGCTCGAACAGCGAGCAAATGTCATCCCATAAGCCAATTTGGTGCGTTTGTTGCAATTCTCATAAACACCCAACATTAGGTTCTTGCTGAACTGTTAGTAAAACTTCTTGAGTTCTCCTTATCTTCATTAGCTTCTCGATGAGCTCCATGGACTTCTTGACCAGAATCTTGTAGATCATCTGAGCAAATTTGGCGTTTTCCTCGACACCAAACTCAGGTTCTTGCTCAAGTGTTAGTTTAACTTCTTGTAGTCCTCCTTATCTTCAGTTAGCTCCTCGATAAGCTCCATTATCTTCTTTACCAAATTCTTGAAGATCATCTTTCAGCACCTTATTTTGCTGCAACATCTCAAGGTCCATCAGAGTCCATCACAACCTTTAAAAAGTTCAAATACTCAGGATTGAGGTCCTTACAGTTCTCCATTAGTAGGGTACAAATTGATGTTGTTGCGCTTCTTCTGTTGACCCTTCACCGAAAAGTGTTTGACTGCCAAATGATCCTCCCAGTCGTTGGTCAGAGATTTGTAGAACTCGCCGTATTCCTAGTGGAAGGTATAATCGCGATTGCATGTTCATTTCATTCTTCTTCATTCTTCTTCATACTTCTTGATTCACTTCGTTCTTCTTCATTCTTCTTCATTCTTCTTCATTCTTCTTCATTCTTCTTCATTCTTCTTCATTATTCATTTCTTCTTTATTCTTTTTTATTCTTGTTCTTATTCTTCTACATTCTTTTTCATTCTTCTTCAACCTTCTTCATTCATATTCATTTTTATTCATTCTTATTCATTCTTATTTATTCTTATTCATTCTTATTTATTCTTACTCATTCTTCTTCATTCCTATTTATCCTTATTCATTCTTATTCATTCTTCTCATTCTTATTCTTATTCATTCTTATTCAATCTTCTTCTTCTTCTTCTTCATTCTTTCTTCTTGAATAGTCGCTGATAACTCTCTTTTCTGATCATTCTTATTCATTCTTCCTCATTCTTTTTCATTCCTTCTTCATTTTTATTCTTCTTCATTCTTTTTAATTTTTAATTTTTTTTTATTTAAATTTAAAAACTCAGGAAATCAATTATTTGATGATTTTTATATTATTACTTTGCTCATAACCCTTTTTTTAGATTTTATAAATATTTTACACATAATAGCAGTTATTGGTAACTTTTATTTATGCTTACCTCAATGGCTCAATGCGGTATATGCAAATGACTTTATATAATGACTTAAAAAATAAAAGTCGCTGAATAATTTTTATTGATGACTTTTATAAAAAAAAATCGAAAGTATCGAAACCGATTTGGTCTTTGTGCGAATCACAAATACATTTTTTAACAAATAAGTCAAACATACATAACACTGTTGTTGTTGTTTTGCATTTGGTATGCGCTTTTTTTGATTCTCTTTCACTTCTCATTTACAATTTTTCGCTTGTCTGTTTGCAACAGTCTGTACAATAAAACAAAGTGGGTGCGTTTATAGTTTATGACGGCTTCTCTCCAACTTTATTATATTAAATCCAAAATGAGCTTTTAAACGGCTTATAAGATCATGAGTGTTTTAGTTAAAACCAGAGACAAGCACTTTTTAATTCACGCTATCGTCGCGATGGGAGCCGCGCTTTCTTACGGTTCGGTAAGAAGCGAATTTATCTTTTGAAATCAGCATTTGGAACCGTTTAACCGAAATTTCAATTAATTTTTGCGTCAAGTTAATACAAACAAGACTCAAAGACAGAAGTTTAGTTATAGCAGAGGACTTTTTCAGGAGAATCTGCTTTAAAGACGTTCCAAAGGTAGCGCAAACGATATTTTGGGACAATAAAAATATAACATTTATATCTAGGATCAATTACAGACAATAACTTACAACTTAGAATTACAATTTCGGCGTCAGATTGCAACAAGCAGACTGTATAAAAAACAAAATACACGCAGTGTGCGCGACTGACTGCTTAACTTGAGCCTCCCTTATAAGGCTTGTTTTTTTTCTGTTATTGTTGGACTGCTCCCCAACTCTAACTTAATGCTCACCGCTGCTCTAGAATAATACAACAATTGAATTGAAATTATCAGGTGGTAAAGGTAGCAAGGTGAGGCGACAAACTAAAAGCTTACTCATGATAAGACCGGGAGGTTCTTGAAACAATACTGTATAGGCAGCAAGATGTAGGTGGAAAAACTTGCTTAATTTTAATACTCAACATTTAAAAATGTCTGTTGTTCAAAAAGCTGTAGATTACGTATTAACTCCGACAAAAGAAAGGTTTTTTCTATACAAATTTGCAATTGCATAATTTGACGAGTACAATGCTGACCTTCATCTCTTGTCTATGCACAATGAACTTGGCCATTGGACTTTTGCTTTGTTTGAAAAAAAAAATCAAACTCTTCCCCATTGAATTGTGCAAAATTTACATAAATTTGTCAGCTAATCATTTATTTAACGATCTCTCATTTAAACACCAAAAAAATGCGACAAGTGAGAGAAAACGTGTTTTTATGGTCGTGTCTATTTCGTTGCCCACTATTGTAGTTGTAGTAGCTCCCGTTTGATGATGAATGTCTGCGGTAGCTCAATCAACTATTTTTGGTTTGCTGCCAACAAAACTTGACGCCAGGCCGCATGCCAAAAACGCTCAAAGTGGCGGCGGCAGCTTTTTGACCCACTGACTGATATACGAAAAGCAAAGGAAAAATACAAAAAAAAATGAAAAAATGATTTGTCGTTTGCCAAAGGTAATTAACTTGTAGCTGTTTTAGAACTGAAATTAACTAGCCAGCTAATCCATATTCATAAATCTCATAAAACTGTTACAAATCCATCAAACTGACAAAGGAAAATGCATAAAAAAGAAAGATGTGCGTGCACATAAAATATGTCTCTGAGAAATCACATCCCATTACTTATACAAACAGTTCAGGCATTTGCCAAACAAAAATCCATTGGCATCATCAAAAAAAAAAAAAAAAAAAAAACATAAAAAATATAACGTTCGTTTGCTGCTCATCCAATTTCTCCACATCAACTTCACTTGGCATCTTTGCATTTTGTATCTTGTATCTTGTATCTCGTAAGTGTGTTGCAGTCGACATCAACGTCATCAGCATCAACTGCTAACCCAATTACAAAGCCAGCCAGAAACACATTATTTTTTTTTTTTTTTCTTCCAGAAAAACACTTTGAATAACAAGGCGCTGGCCTGAGAAAAAATAATGGGGGGGGGGGGGTGGGGTTAAACAACATTTGTTTATGAATTATTAATTGGAAATGGTAAATGCAAACAAAAGACTATGAAAAAGAGATGACAAAGTTGTCAAACTTTTACATTTTGGCGGTTGTTGATGTTGTCATAGCCTCCTGATGGATGGATGCAAAATAAAATACCAAAAAAACAAAAAAACAAAAAAGCGGCGGAAAACTTTGTCAAGTTTCAGGCCACTCGAAATTGTTCGCTTGTGTGTCAAAAGTGACAACAACAAAATACAAAAAAAAAGGCTTTAAGTAAAAAGTTTTAAGTGAGGTTACCCCCTTGAATTGAACTTTTTTTTAGGCGCCCGCTGAACAGCTGAGTACATTTTGTTTAAAACATGGTCCCCTTTTAGGTTGATACTAGATCTATACATATATACACTCAGCAAAAAAAACTGAGAACTTTGTACTTAAATCAAGTAAAAACGGTGTCAATAGTGGACACCTGAAAATACTTAATACAAGTACAAAAAAACTTGGTTTAAGTTCTTTAAGTTTTTCTCAATCCCAAAATACTTCATTTTAGACCGTTTCGGGATACATACTTATAGTACATTTTGGGCTATTCGAAGACTATTAAAACCTTATTCTGCAAACGAAATATACATTAAAGTTAACAAAAAATTGTTGATAAAATTTTTTTATTTTTGTGCACTTGATTAAAGAATTTTGTACTCATTTTAGGAACATTTTGGTTAAATTTGAACCAAGACTGATTCGAAGTACAAAACGGTATAAATTCTATCCCGTTCGTTCTAGAACGTTTGAGCACAACAAATTCTTGATTTAAGTATTTCGCACTTGATTTAAGAATTTTTTTACTCATTTTAGGAACATTTTAGGTAAATTTGGAACTTAAGTCTGATTTGTACTTAGTTTAAGAACACCCAAGAACGAATCATATTTAATAAATTTTAAGTACAAAACGGTATAAATTCTATCCTGTTCGTTCTAGAACGTTTTGAGTAAAAAAAAAATCTTGATTTAAGTATTTCGCACCTGATTTAAGAATTTTGTTCTCATTTTAGAAACCATTTTGGTTAAGATTTAAGTTAGTTCTCATTTTTAAGATTTGGTCCAAATCTGAGAACCGGTGCGTAAGCGGCTTAAAGCCGATTTTAAAAGTGGTTCAGAGCTATATCTTTGAAATTATTAGAGCTATACCCATTTGTTACAGAAATCGATTGCAACCCAAAAGCGACCGAAATCGTATGCGAATTTGGTCGTTTTTGGGTCGATAGCAATTTGTAGAACACATGGTATAAATTAGAAATTTGGTGTGCGAGTTGTAAACATGGAGTTAGATATTTTTCCCATATCAAAACTGGTTCCGAACCAGTTAAATCACTTCAAAAGTAACTCAAAGTCACATCTCAAAAAGTATTTTTAGGTTGGTAATATGGGATTAAATATATATAACTTTTTCCTGGCGGGTTCCGAACCAGTTTAACAAATTGATACAAAAGTCATGTCTATATACTAGAAAATAAAGGTTAAAACTCTGAAGTAAGAGCCCTATGCCAGAAATTATTTATGCTATGATCCTAAAATTTGACGTTTGAACTTAAAGTGAGCTGGTTTTTCCGATCGAGACTTAAAAAGTGTTTCGAAGCCATATCCCAAAAATTGTTTAGGCTTTGAACTTGATATTTGGTATGTACGTTGATAACATGGAGGTAGACATTCTACTAAATTACGAACTGTTCCAAACCGTATTGAGAACCAGGCACAAAAATGGTTCAGTACCATATCTCAATATCTTTTTGGCGTATGAATTTAAAATCCGATGCTTAAGTTGGAAATGCAGAGTAATACATTATAGTGGTTCAAGAACAGATCCAAACAAGTTGATAAAAAGTGTTTCATGGGTAGAGCGGTGTCGCTTGACCCTCTACACATTTTTCCACAAACAAAAACAGTTTAAAAATCTTCATGAAGTTTTGTTTTATTGTGTAAATCCAGTCTAACTGGAGAAGATTCTGCTGTAAAAGTCCACTGCTATAACTGTCCTTTGTCTCTAAATTTTGATTTCTGTCAACCTGACACCAAAATCTAAAAACAAATTCATTGAAAACTTCCGTTGATTTAAAAATATTTTTTACTAAGCAACTGAGAGCAACTGAAATAACATAATTATCATGATAGAAAAAAAATGTCCCGTGCGACATGTCCCGTGCGAAAGTGCTTAAAATTGAATTTAAAAAAAATTTTTTTTTTTTGTTAAAATTCAAAACCATTTTTCAGTGCCATCAATGCACAATATTCGAAAATTAAACACATTGAAATATTGCCTCAGGAAACGCTAAAATTGGCTTGTTTCGCAAAAACCTCTTTTGTTTTTGTCCCGAGCGAATGCCTTATTTTTTTGGAATTTTCTTGAAACGTAAAAATTGCTCAAAATCAACCTTAGCTCCAATAATAGGGCTTATAAGGAGTTAAGTTAAGCCTTCTGACAAAATAGAAATACGTTTTATTTTGATTTTTTTTTTGCACTTCAAAAGTATCGATTTTTGGAGGGAAATAATAAAGCTTTGTTAATCCTTTTAAACTTTCTTAGACACCCAATACATCATTTAAAAATCTATTCGAATGGTCCACTTTGATTTTTATTCTTATATACGACTCTTTTAAAAATGATGACCTTTCACTATAAAATACATTAGACTAAAATTTTGCTTTTATTTCTCTTCCTAAAGTCTTAATATCAAGATATTTTCTACACTAGAAAAATTAAAAAAATCACATACAGGCCTCTTCCCGCTTCCGATTTCGATCAAATTATGTGGAATCGGAATTGGTAAATGTTTTCTTACTCGGCGAATAACTTTAAATTTCCATTTATCTTCATTCGACTGTCTTGATGGCAAAATATATTACCTGAATTGTCTAATCGTTTCTTGAAAATAGGAGCCTTCACCAATTCCGATTGATCGAATTCGGAAACGAGAACAGACCAGATAGTCTTTACATCATTTAACTCATCGATAAACTGAACCGCACTTAACCATTTTCATAGGTGGTTTTCGGTTCGGTTCAGGATTTTCGAAAGAACTAACGGTTTGGTTCTTGGTTTGGGACGGTTTAGTAAGGTTCAGAACCGGTTTGAATCCCTGCTATTTACCCATATGTATGGGTACAGGGTATAATGACTTAAGTAATTAATAGATGGGGTACAATTTGGGTTTATATTCGGAAGGTCATAAATTTAAAAGGTTCGGTTCATTGTCCGTTTCAAGAGACCCAAAATCAAACGTATTGAACCGGTTTGGCGTGGTTAAAACGCCTTAATAGACTATTAATTGCACACAATTGGTTTGCTCTTCCAACTAGGCAAAATGCAATTTGAAATTTTATAACTTAATTAGTTATAAATATTTTTATATATTTTTAAATTAATTTTTCAAATGGTCTTTAAAGTATTTTAGTATATATTTTTCATATCGTTTTTTACTACCCAGTTTAAGGCCTTATAAATCAGCCATCAAAACTCATGTGGAATCTCAATTTACACCTTGTTGCCAGTTTTTCCGTTTGTTTTTTTTTTTTTTTTTTTTTTGTTTGCCTCATTGAAGGCGAAGGTGTTTAGCGTGTCACATGCAATCCCCAAGCCCCAAATCAACAAAAACTTTCGTTTTCCATGCAAACTTGAACAGTCCATAAACGACGTCAACATTCTTTTTGTGGGCACAATTAAATATTGTGCTCTTAATTTGAGACACCTCGCGAGACTCAGAGTTAATCAACTTGTAATTAAAAAATAAATTCTAAAAAAAAATCCAAAAAATAAATAAACTGCACTTTCGATTACGGCAAGTCTTCTGGCTAATTACGTGTCTCTTGGCTGTCTCTTTCAATTTTCGTTTAGCAATTTTGTTGCATTCATTTGTCGTCCATAAAAGTGGAAGCCGTCAACACCCAAAAAGCACTCAGAGTTGTTTTTACCATAATTTCAATTTGTGTTTTTGCTACAATCTAATGTGGTCAGGGCTTAACAAGTATTTTTTTGTATTTGTTTTATAAAATTCAAATTCAACAAACTAGAGGGAACTTGACTCTCTCATTTGGGGATCAGCATTGCATTTCAAATTCAACGAGTCGCAGGAGGCGCCGTGAACTCATCAGCAATTCAATTGCCCTGGGGAAACAAAAATGTGTAAATGTGAAAGGGTGTGGCAACGCCTTTAACATATTTGTATGCTTTTCCGATTATTATCGACCTGGGGCTTTGATTTTTGCGCCTCTTGTGCTTCCCCCGAGACACTTTGGACTTTAAACCAGAAGAAGAGTTCTTCTCTCTGTTGTCTCGTGGGGGTTGTCTGGCCTAATAGCTACGCTGTCGCCTTTCGCTCCATATGATAATGTAGCACAACTTGTTGTTGCGCTTTTGTGAAACGCTCTTTAAAGTTGAGCCATAACAATGTGGTCGTCCCAGACGTCATCAACTCCCACCATTAGCGGTTGTTTCGTTCTTCTAGTTGGACTTTTTATACATACATTGTAAAGCAGCGACAGCCGCTTTTATTATTTTGTCATTGCATGGGAACAGTGGGATAAAAGTGTATAAGAAGTGGATAAACAAGTGCGAAGAGGATATTAGATTTTTTTATTACTTGATCCTCAGTTTTTCTTTTCAAAAATTCAGTTTGTAGTTTTTATTATTGTCTTCAATTGGTCTTTCTACTCCTTTTGGTCAGAGAAAATTATATTTTAAGGTGGTGAAAGCCCATTGATACCATGACTTGAAACTTTTGTTGAACCTATTTGCAAATTTTGGTTCGAAACAGGTTCAGATTCAACTTTTTTTCCACAAAGAGGTTCGGTTCGCAGTAAAGAAAAAGTCAAAATTCCGGGTTTGCTGCACAGGAAAAAACACAAATTTGCGATATAAAAAACAAGAGTAACAAAAAACTCAATAATTCGGAGAAGCAAAATAAAAGAAAAAATAGAGAATTCCGAAAAAATTAAAAAAAAAGAACGACATTAATATCGACGGACCCTTCGAAGTGGAAGGAAAACCATCTGGTAGCTCTTTAAGTTGCTACGCAATATTTAACTCGCAAACTCAATGTCTAGAAATCAGAAATAAGTGGCTGGAATATACCGTGAGGATTGCCACGGTTGGCCAGGCTACTGCTTAGAAAACAGCGTTGGAAAACAGTGTTAGAAAACCGTATTAGAAAACAATGTTGGAAAATAGTGTTAGAAAATGGTGTTAGAAAATAATGATGAAAACAGTATTGGAAAACAAAGGTCAAAAACAGTGTTAGAAAATAGTGTTGCAAAACTATTTTGAAAATCACTGTTGAAACCTGTGTTGGGAAAAAGTGTTGCAAAACAATGTATATAAACAGTGTTGGAGAACAATGTTGATAAACAGTGTTGAAAACAATGTAAAAAACAGTCTTGGAAAATTAAAAAAAAATAGTGTTAGAAACACTGTTAAAAATTGTGATTTAAATTGTGTTAGAGAACAATGTTGAAAACAATGTTAAAAAACAGTATTGGACAAATTAAAAAAAAATAGTGTTAAAAATTGTGATTTAAATTGTGTTAGAGAACAATGTTGATAAACAGTGGTGGAGAACAATGTTGAAAAGCAGTATTGGAAAACAGTGTTGGAAAAAGTATTAGAAAAGAATGTTGTTTTCAACATGTTTTCAAACAGTGTTGAAAAATAGTGGTAGAAAATGGTGTTGTGAATTAATGTTGGAAACAGTATTGGAAAACAAAGTTCAAAAACAGTGTTGCAAAACATTTAAAGAAAGAACATTTTTAAAACCAAATGTAAAAAACTGTGTTGGGAAATAGTGTTGGAGAAGAATGTTGATAAACAGTGTTGGAAAACAATGTTGATAAATAGTGTTGGAAAACAATGTTGATAAACAGTGTTGGAGAACAATGTTGATAATCAGTGGTGGAGAACAATATTGAAAAGCAGTATTGGAAAACAGTGTTAGAAAAAGTATTAGAAAACAATGTTGTTTTCAACATGTTAGCAAACAGTGTTGGAAAATAGTGCTAGAAAATGGTGTTGTGAAATAATGTTGGAAACAGTATCAAAAAAACTGTTGAAAACTGTGTTGGAAAACAGTGTTGAAAATCAATGTTGAAAAACACTGTTTAAAACTGGCGAATAATGTTTGAAAACAATGTTGATAAACAGTATTGGAAAACAATGTTTAAAAAAGAATGTTGGAGAACAGTTTCGGAATACAGTGTTGAAAAAGTGTCGTTAATCCCTAACGAAAAATCTTCCGTACCGAAATTAAAGATATTTCACATCAACAAATTTTACCTCTGAAACAATTAAAGTATTTAAATTGACAAAATATTGTTCTTGAATTAAAATGAAAGCACGTGCTTGCATATCGAATATTATCAAATTCCGTTCTATCGTATATCGAAAACACTTCCATAAGATATTTTTTAGAAAAAGGTCTTACTTGATAAAAAAAATTTAGTAATTATCTGAAAAGATAACCAAAAAAAAAAACAAAAAATTTTTACAATCAGTGGGGTCTGGTTCGGGTTTAGGAACGTAAGATCATTAATCTAAAATGTTTAGTTTATGGGTAGGGTTCGAGGGACCTAAAGACCCGAAACGAACCGGTTCTGAGGTTGGTTCGGTTCTAAACCGCTTGTAGCCTTGGTAATTCCGTTGTTTATCATAATTGGAAACTGAAATAAACATATTTAGGGTATCCACTAAAACTCGTATTCGCATTCTGTGTATATCTTAAGTCAAACTACATTCAATAAATAATCCCATGTATTCTACAAATCGGTTTCGACCCTCAATAACGACTCAAATTTTATGGAAATAGGGTCGTTTTTAGGGTTGAAAGCGATTAGTAGAATACATGGGCATCTAACTATATATCTTAAAGATGTATATTCTTTCGGAAAGATCAGTTGGAACAAGTTTTTTCAAGAGTGGTAAGTCATTTTTAAAGATATAGTTAGCCTCGCGTTTATACCAATCTCTTATATAAGGTGGCTAATGAATGCTGCTACCAAAAAATGAATAATGGCTTTAGTTCTGTGTGTTTAACTGAAAATATTACTTATTTTTTGGTATATGATTGGTCTGACCGCGAGGGTAACTTTATCTTATTGATAACTTACCTTGTTTTAATTTAACCGAGTGAATTTTATTTTTTAAAAATAGTGAAAATACTTCATGCAACGGAATTCAGTTTAAAAAAATTTTTATGAATTTAAAAAAAATGTTTTGAAAGTTTATTAATGTAGCATCATTCATTAGCCACCCTATATATCAATTTAAAGGAATCTATTAGACTTTTTTCTGTCTCTAAATAAAATCTAGAATCTAACTAGCAAATACCGTTCAATTGAATAATTGAAGATCACCTCTTAGTTTTTAATGGGTGGACCAAAACGATAGAAAAAGTCATGCAAAAACAAGGCAATAATAATTTGATAAAAATACTTGATTCAAGTACAAAGCTCAATTTGTAAAGTACTTAAACTTTTAAAATGATTTAAAATACCAAACAAAAGGTACTCATAGTTTCTACAAATACTTTAAGCCCACTGTGCCATGATGCCCAGCATCGGCACTCCACTGCCTCCCTCCTTCCCCCTCTACCCACACACAAACTCTCTCACATCAGCCATTTCACATACAACTTTTTCGTTGACTTTGCCCAGGCGTTGCCTTTGCTCGAAGTTATTACATAGATTTTGTAGCATTTTGTGCCCCGAAAAAGAGAGATACATGATATAGACTTTTGCTCAACTAGCGACATATTTATGACTCCCTACACGTTATTCTAGGGCGGCGGCGGAGGGCAAACTCAAAAAGTGCAACTATGAAATATGTATTTTTTTTTTTTTTTTTCGGCTAGATTATTACATGATGGCAAAAAATATATTGTAGAAAAACTTTGCAGTTGGCGGTTTTTCGCCTCAAGAATTATGAAAAATGCTGCAAACCAGAGAAATGAAAATGGCGTGCGGCACGAAACTGTGAAAATGCAGAGAAAAAAAAAAGTGTGTACAAAACTGCCTTGGGTTAAATTTGGCAGGCGAGACAAGGCTGCAAATTGTCTGACCAGCGGCCAGAAAGGGGATGGCGAGAGTGCAATAAACGCAGAAGTGTCTGCCGCCGGTTTTTTGGAGCTGCAGGACAGTGGGGCAAGCAAGTTTAAGTATATAAATTTATGCTAACATTTGCATTTGCTTATGCCTCTTGAGCCTGCAACCACTGTGCCTGGCCTGTGCATTGTTTTTCTGGACATCATTCTATAGGCTTTTCAATTTTATTTTTTCCGCAAACATATTTTTTTCGCTTTAGCTCGCTTTCGGGCAAATAAAATTTAAATTTCGTTTAAAGTTTGTTTTTCTATGGCAAACATTTGAGCGCGTATAAATAGTCGGCTATAAAATATTGCTTAATTATTTATGTACATTTTGATGACAATTTTATTTAAGGCCACTAAATGAAATTTTCACGTGCAAAAATAATCAACAGCGAAGACAATTCGTAAATTGCATTTTTGTTGTTGTTTTTTTTTTTTTGTTAAATGCAATTTGAGATGAAAACATACAAAAAAAAAAAACAAGACTGAATTGCAAAAACAATGCCAAAGCAATTAAAAAGTGATTTTCTGCAAGCACACAGCTATATACACAGTCAGGGGCAAAATAAAAGTGCACATGCCGTTAATTAATGAATTTTTATGCATGAATCTGAGAAATGGAAATTGGAGAAAACATTTTAAAGATTTAATTTTGTTGGCTCAGGCTCAGAAACTCGTTATTCTAAGACGGAGAAGGTTAACTTTTTAATAGTGTACGTAAAACTACAAATGAGAATGTGCTAACAAGAGTAAGTAAAACGAAAACTTGTACAACAGGACAGGACAGGATTGAGTTTAAAATTTAGAATCAGAACGAGTTGGATTTTTCGAGTCCATATTGGTTTTTTTTATTGCTTCAACAAGTTTACAAACTGCTATGAAAAAAATTTATCAAATGTACCTTTTCGAAATAATCGAATGGTCACACTTAAATGTACAAGGCTGCTTGAGGATGCAGCCACTAGCGCGAGTAGATTACTGATAGAGGACTTTCTATCGATTGTGTTCCTAAATTGTATGTTCTAGACCACTTGAACTTTGACTTTTGGGGTGTTTTACAACAATGTATTTTAACACTGTTTTCCAACACTGTTTCCCAACACTATTTAGCAACACGGTTTGCAATTTTGTTTTCGAAAACTGCTTTTAAACATTATTTTCCAACACTATTTCCCATCACTATTTTTCAATATTGGTTTCCAACATTTCCAACACAATTTTTCAACACTGTTTTGACATTGTTTTCCCACAAACAGTTTCTCCCAACTCTTTTTTAGAACACTACTTTTCAAATAGGTCAATTACACATTTTCTCAAATCAAGTACGAATAGATTTTCCAATCCCAAAATTCACTTCTTGAAAGAGCTTGAAATAAGTTTATTTAAAAAACACGGGATTGATTTTGCGACCTCTGAATGTGAGGACTATTCCAAAAACGTACAAAAAAAAAGGTAGAAGAGTCGTAATCCGAATGAGCATAGGGTTTTTTCTTTGCAACCGAATTGCAAAATTTCTTAGCCGATTCGAACTAAAACTTAAAGATGCATTATAAAATAAGCTTTTATTTTTTATTTTATTTTGTCTAAGTAAACAGAGGCTTAAACCAAAACCTGGGGATCGGGGGTTTCAGGAACCAGTCCGCGAACCGAACCTAAAGATATCTCAAGGGTTTGAACCCCGCAACCGAACCTTTTCAAAAATTTAAGAGGTTTGCAGTCTTGTTTTGAACTTTCCTTTCCAACACTATTTTTCACATTGATTTCCGGCTGAATTTTCACATTGTGTTTGTCAACACTATTTTCCAACAATATTTCCCCACACAATTTCCCAACTCTATTTCCCAACATTCTTTTCTAACACTATTTTTCAATACTGCTTTCCAAGACTATTTTCCAACACTGTTTGTGAACTTTATTTTTCAACACAGTTTTTGACATTGTTTTCCAACAATATTTTTCACATTGTTTGCCGACAGTGTTTCCCTTACACTATTTTCCAACACTATTTCCCAACATTGATTTTAACGTTGTTTTCCAAAGGTATTTTGCAAGGATGCAAACCGCCTCTGAACCGAACCAAATCGCTAATTCGACCTCTTAAACCGAACCGACGTATTTTTAAAAATGACAAACCAAACCCAAAACCGCAAATAAAATCGATTCGGTTCATTTAATGGACGAGTTTGATATCGTATAACGCCTACTTTAAGACAAAAATTATTTTAAATTTAGGATTTTTATACACTTGAAAAGTGTATATTAATTTTGCCCAGAAGTTTGTAACGCATAGAAATATTCATTTCCGACCCCATAAACTATATATATTCTTGATCAGGACGACGAGCTGAGTTCATTTCCCGTCTGTCCGTCTGTCCGTCTGTCTTCCCTGTCTGTCTGTTTCTACGCGAACTAGTCCCTCAGTTTTGAAGCTATCGAGCTGAAATTTTGCACAGAGTCTTCTTTTTGCTGCACGCAACTAATATGTCGAACCGGCCGGATCGGATGACTATATCATATAGCTGCCATAGGAACGATCGGTCTAAAAACAAGTTCTAGTGAGAAAAACTTTTTTGTTTTACATCGTAGCGTCACCAATCGTGGTATATATTAGTTTTATATGCTTCCACATAATTCTGGAAAAATTTATCAAAATCGGATGACTATATAGCATATAGCTGCCATAGGAACGATCGGTCAAAAAACTAATTCTAGTGAGAAAAACTTTTTTGTTTTTCATCGTAACGTCACCAATCGTGGTACATATAAGTTTTATATGTTTCCACACAATTCTGGAAAAATTTATCAAAATCGGATGACTATAGCATATAGCTGCCATATAAACGGTCGGTCAAAAAACTAGTTCTTGTGGAAATTTTTTTTTTCTCGTAGCGTCCCCAATCTTGTATATATTAATTTTTGTAAGGTTTTATCAAAATCGGATGACTATAGCATATAGCTGCCATAGGACCGATCGGTCGGAAAATGTGTTTTACTAAGAAAAGTTTTTTTTATGGTATCAAATTTTTATTATCAATGATTAATTTTAAATTATATATATATATTCTACCGGTTAAATCAGTTGGAGAGAACTTTTGCAAGTGTATTCAAATTTCGACACAGTCGAAGTTAGCTTTGCCTTCTCGTTTTTATAAAAAACAAATTTCACTTGGCTTGCTGATATTTTAGTAGAATATGCATTCATCTATCTTATCAATTATTTATTTATATTAATAAAAAATAAAATCATCTATACCCAAAAAAAAAATAAATTAAAACCATTTGCGTAGCCAATTATGTCTTTATGCAATTTTAATATGTTTTATATAATTTGATAAAAGACCACAAAACGCACTATAAAAAACAAAATGAAGATAAACTGTACGAAAACAAAACTGAAAATGTAATTTAACTAATTTCATTTAATATGAAAATGCAGACTGGGCGAAATCAACAATTAGTTGGACAGCCACAAAAACCTTATAAGCGTGTAATTTAATTTAATGCAGTAGCAACAACAATAACAATAACAACAACAACATGTGGCGCGTGAATAAATGTGGAAAATGTTGCAACATCGACCATTTTGGCTTTAGTTTTATTTTTATATGCGATGCAATCGCCAAATCGTTGAACCATTCAGAGCGGGGGGGCCTTATATCACCGTTTATTTTTGTTGTTGTTGTTGTTGCTAATAAAGTTGTTGGTAACAGCTCCAAAAAAATGTTTGTTGCCAAAAACCAAAAACTAAAACAAAAACAGAGACAGACAATAAAACATTACTTAATTCGCAAAAAAAAGGAAACACACACAAAAAAAATTAATAGGCGTCGTTTTATTGTTTGGTGTTCATTGCTGCCTTCTTGTCTTCTTGGCCAACAATCGGAAGTGCAAAATTAAGAGTCAGACGTTGGAAAAATAAGAAAATAAAGCAGTTTGTTAGCTGCGGTGTGGGGTGGGGTATGTATGTAGCCAATTAGTAAAGGAAGTGGAAGGTGGAGTTGAGGTTGTGTTTGGAATTTAATGTCTTAAAGCAGAGGTGCACAACAATGTGCAATTGGTTTTTCTATGATTTAATATATTTTGTATTTTTGTTGCTTTATCTTCATACTAAGTTCATTCAAATATATGTAACAGGCAAAAGGAAGCATCTCCGACCCCTTAAAGTATTTATAGTCTTGATCATTATTAATATCCGAGTTGATTTAGTCATGTCCTTCTGTATAAACACCTAGATCCAGAGTCTGTTTCAAATTTTCCCACGCCCCCCAATATCCATAAATCTTATATCATAATTTTGGAGTTAGATTGTTCGGACCTTCTCGAGAATTATTTATCGATCCTCTATACATCATTTCCTAATCGGATGAACAATGATCGAGTTATCGCCCCCGCAGTTTTTAAAAATTCTCTTATCTCCCACAATTTTAAAAATAATTTGATCGAACCTTTTAAAATTATATTTTTATCATTATTTTGACTTTGACTTTGCGTGTTTTTGCTTTACCATGCTTAAAAGCAAGCAAAATCGTTTCCTTAAAAAACTTCCGTGTTTTTTGTCCGATCTTATAATGATTTTCGATATAGATATATATAAGACCTAAGTAAATATATTTTTTAAGCACTTAAACCTTTAACTTGAACAAATTTAAAGTACTTATTTATCTTGTAGAGAAATTCCAAAGTAAAAGAAAAACCCTAGAACCGTTCTTGGGTTACATTTAAACCCCAAAAAACTTTCAACTTAAGATTAAAGAATATTCAAACAATATATGAGTCAAAATCGGGGATTATGTGTTCTATAAATAGCTTTCGACTCAAAAACGACCAAATTCCCTGGTTCGTTTCGGTGGTTCATAGAGATTTTTTTCATTGCTAATTGTAATCAATCATTTATGATTTATATTTTTAAAAATCAGTCGAAAAAATTATTTTTGATTTTTAATTTAAAAATTATTTTTAAATATTCATTTTTTATTTTTATATAAAAAAATCAGTTATAAAAATCAGAATTAATTTTATTTAAATAAAAATCAACAATTAAAATCACTCAGTGTCTTTTATTTTCTGGATCAGGAAAATAAATGGTCAGCAGAAGAAATTGATCCCTGATCAATGAAATATTTCTTTAGAATTTTCTTAGCCAACTTTTTTCCTCTTGTGTTTGATATGATATTTACATGAAGTTTATTTAAAGGTCAATTGGGGGTCTTTCCTTAAAGTATGGTTAATAAGAAGAAAAGTTGTATTAAGCTGATCAGTGATCAAATGTCTCTGCTGAACGCGCCCTGTGTGTTTTTATTTTGTCAATTTTTTGTGTATGGAACAATTACGTTGAGGCTAGAACGACACTTTTATTTTTTGAAGACAATTATTGTCACAATTTTTTGTTTATAGACAAAAGTTGCTGGTTTGAAGTATCTCAGTCTCATCAAAGGCATTTGTGGCATCTCTTCTCATTAAAGTATCAATAGTATGCTTACTCCGAATCGCTTCTACATTGAAGAAAAATTGTGACTAAAATTGTTTCTAAAAACAACATTACGAAATTCTTTAAAAAATAAATAGCTTTCAGCTATTTTGTGAATTTGGGGTACAATTGTACCCCGGTACCAGAACTTAGTACTGTTTGATTGTCAATTATAAATCGACAACCAACTCTTTTCTTTATAATCAAAATACTTATATTCTACCTAACGACAAATTAATTCTAAGCATTTTTCTGAATTTAAAATGATGTTAGAAAGGTAAATCACAGTTTATACATGCATTATTTAACTAAAGTATGAACAAATAAAAAATGGATTTAAATTTGATTGATGGGGTACAAATGTACCCCAAAAATGTTACACATTAGTAGTTTACTCATTTTGAAGGGATAAAAAGTATTATACCCATGTGCTCTACAAATCGTTTCCGACCCAAAAACGACCAAAATCCTTTAGAAATTGAGTCATTTTGGGTCGGAATCGATTTGTAGAACACATGGGTATATAAATAAAAGTAATAAAACAAAATGGAGGCCGACATGACGGACAAAAAAAGGAAATCCAAAATATTTGACTTTAGAAAGAAAAAAGAAAAATGCACTCAGAAAAAAATGGCGTTCTAAAAGGCAGCACAAATTTCTTACTTTTATACCCAAATCCGTTCTTAAATTTTTTCGTTTTTGAAATAAGCCCACGTTCTCAAAAGAATACCATCCGTTCTAAAACGACGAACGAACTGAGAAAATACGTTCTTAACATGGTTCTTGAAAAATGACCGACTCTCTTGGTACGGTGGTGGAACTGTCTAAGACTCCTGTTATATGCAAAAACGTGAAAGAGGGCCCAGGTTCGAATCCCCAGAGAATTAAAAAAAAAAATCTTTCAACATTAGAAAAATTTGCTTACTGTGGCATTTGATTTAGATAAAGGGGGTTATATAAGTGAAGAAAGGGAGGGACGGGAGAGTGCGCGAGAGAGGGTCAGCAATCAAATTTTTTCCGTTCTAAAAATAAGACCGGATGGTTCTTAAGCGCGGAACGTCCGCTCTCAAAAACAGCGTTCTTACTTTAAGCCCGCCGTTCTCAGTATAAGAAAAAACAGACTTACCCTACTATTGAGAACGAAAAACACGGTTTTCGGTACATTTAGAACGGATTTTTTTCTGAGTGTGAGAATGAGAGTTTAGGAACAAAACAGTCTAAATACAAGCACGGACAAACTTAAATTTTGAATGCCATTTTTTTCTGGGTGCACAAGTCCAAAACTTGGTTAGACAGTTAGTCTGCTCAACTCGAGGCTCGCGTATAAGGGTTGTTTTTGTTCTGTTGTTTTTGGACTGCTCCCGAACTAAAAGAAAGTCGAATTTACCTTTTTAAAGCGTTAAAACCTTTCTTCAACATGTTTTTTTTTTTCACTAATTTAAGCTTCAACATGGCCAACATATGTTTTATTTTCAAGTTTTGCCCAGTTGACACGTTTTTTCCCCCCTTTTTTTTTTCTTTTTAAACCAATTATCTTGGGCAACTTTTTCCCTAGTTGGGGGAAAAAAAAAAAGAAAAAACAATTTTTAAAATTATATTTACATAGAGCAAAATTTCACTCAACTCCTTGTTGTTTGTCTTCTCTTTTTTTTTACGCTGTGTTGGACTAGTTCCCATTGATTTCCCCTTGGAGTTGAAGGGGCATCATCATCTCTCTGGCAGACCAAACTAAAGAATAATTGAATTTTCATTGAAAAATATTCAGTCAACTCTTTCGATAGGCCATTTAAACTAATAAAACTAAAATCAGGTTCATTTATATTTTGCAGTTTATTTATTTAGCTTTATAACAATTGTTATTTATTTACTCAACTATAAATGACATTTTTCATTTTGTGCAAATATTTTGTGTATTTAAATAATCCATGAGTTGACTGTGTGTTATATAAGCATTTTGTTAAATTTGTTGATAAACAATGCAATTGTGTTGATTTGATTGTTGATGTTAAAGCTCACGAACTGAACAAAAGAATTTACATGGTTGAGTGAAATATTGAATTCGTCAGCCCTTTCCCAATGACTGCCACTTAACAGCTACTAAAAATCCAATTGAGAAACACTCCACTTTTATTTTTTTTTTTTTCACAGCCAACCACTAATTTCCCAGTTTCGTTTGCAATTTGTTTGCTAATTGGCAAACACTTGCACTCTTGCCAGCAAAAATATTTATGGCCAGTTATTAAATGCCGCACTGCACTACTCACAGCTCCCCATGTAAAACACGTGCCCATTAATCAGTGCGAAAATCGCCGCTGGCCTAGTCCGAAAATTGGGCACCGCGTCGTCTGTCTGTCACATTAAATGAGTGAAGGAGCCTACGACTAGACAACCATGTCAACAGAAACAGGGGCAACCAAATGTGGCAAATTCAAATTAAGCAGAAATAAATGAAAACACATGCGAGGTGATAAACTGAAGTGAGTGTGGACATATACAAACATATTTAAGCAGCGGGGGGGATTCCCCATACAAAAGTTGAGATCTTAGGAAAATTGCTTGAAACTTTGAAATCTAAACACAAACAGAAACTTGATCTTTAGCTTAAAGTGTTAAATAAACTAGGTAAAATAAATATACAACAGTAAATAAATAGTTTAGATTTCAGCGCTAAAAAAAAACCCTTGATTTGTTGATCTAAAGATAACGAGATATTTACAAGGTCAGCTGAATAAGTCAGTGACTTTGTTACAGATACAGTTGAACTTCTTGATAACAAAGGTTTGCCATTTCACTATGAAAAGATTAACAACCGAAAAGCGCTTGCAAATCATTGAATTTGATTATCAAAATTCCTGTTCTATAAGATAGGTGTTTCGCATCGTTTAATTGTCTTCAGCAAAGAAGCTCATTTTTGGCTCAATGTGTACGTCAACAAACAGAATTGCCGAATTTTGTCTGAAGAGCTGGCAATGCTCCTTAAAAATGCACTGTTTGGTGCGGTTTGTGGGCCGGCGGCATCATGGGACTGTATTTTTACAGCTGCAGGATTCCACTCTAAAAAAAACTGAATCAAGTGCCTTTTTAAAGCCTAATTATAATTAGATTTGTAACCCGCATTTCTCAGCCATCGCGGTAAATCTAAAAAACCACTGAATATAATATATTAGATTCCTCTCGTCGCTATCAGAATTGACAAGGTGATAAACAATCAGACGGTCCATTCGCGAATTATTTCAATATATATAAGAAAAATGAGCACTAAACAGTTTTTGGACCATATCTTCAGATTTTGGGGGTCCCCGAGAGAAACCAAGTATGAGGAAGTGCTATACTCGACCTCCTCTACAGCGTACGCTAGGTCATTTGCCGGGTTATTGAACTTTATTGAAATTTGTAGCACTGTGTTATAAACGAATGATTTATTATTTAAAAAACTTTAAATGTTATATAAGTAGGATAAGTCGATTGTAATTCAAACAACTTGTTTTTGAATTTTTGTCGAATAATTATAAATAAGAAGCTTATGTTCTAAGGTCACACGTCAAAAATTATCGGCGCTGAATTGGGAAGCGATGGAACATTCACCATATAGCCCCGACCTTGGACCTTCAGATTATCAGCTGTTCTGAATTGCATTTCCACAAAACTTTTGTGCTTTAAAAGTGGTTGTGGACCAGATTTGGACTCTAAATCACAAAACTTTTGTGGATCCAATAGAGATGCGAGGGATACGTCCCTCAATAAAAATATATTACGTGGGTTGCTATTTAAGTTTCTGGCCTAGGTCACTTCTAGCCATTTTAGGACCAATTGGCCTTTTCCCAAAAAAAAAGTTTGGACTTTTATCGATAAAAGCTCCATACAACTCTTTCATGTGTGACCACGTTTGATATCGATTAACGATTAATCAAAAACTTACCTCGGCAGAAAAATGGAATTAACTCGTGAACATTTTCGTGCAATCATTTTTCACAACTTTCGACGTGTTAGTGCAACGATGAACTTAAATCTTTGTATGGCGATGAAGCACCATCCTATAGCACTGTGAAAAATTGGTTTAATGAATTCAATCGCGGGCGACGCTCGCTCGAAGACGAAGGTCGTGAAGGTCGTCAAAAAACAGTCGTTGTGCCAGAAAACATTGATGCCGTGCGTGAACTGATAATGCAAGATCGTCATGTGACATACCGTGAGATAGAGGCATCCTTGGGCATTTCTTCCACCAGCATACATTCGATATTGCATGAACACCTGGGCGAAAAAAGGTTTGTTCTCGTTGGATCACAATTTGACAATCGCTCAAAAAAAGGCTCGTGTGGATTGGTGCAAAGAAATTTTGAAAAAATATAATCGCGGTGTTTCAAAAGACGTTTATAAGATCGTCACAGGTGACGAATCATGGAGCCCGAAACAAAACAGCAATCGACCGTGTGGGTCTTCGAAGACGAGCCAAATCCAACGAAAGTCGTTCGTGGAAGAAGCACTTCGAAGCAAATGGTCGCCTGTTTCTTCGGTAAAACTGGTCATGTGGCGACTGTTCCGCTTGAGCAACGTAGGACGGTCAATTCTGAGTGGTACACCACAATTTGTTTGCCTGAAGTCTTCGGAGAAATTCGAAAAACGAACAAGAGAAGACAGATCATTGTGCACCATGACAATGCAGCTCACACCAGCGCCTTTTTGACCAGCCCAAAACGTCGAATTGATGGGTCATCCGCCGTACAGCCCTGACTTCTGGCACCCAATGACTTCTTTTTATTCCCGCACATCAAGGGAAAAATGCGTGGTCAACGATTTTCGTCGCCAGAAGATCTGTTTAAGTTCAAGAAAAACCATGTTTTGGAGGTGTCTCAATCAGTCGGAAAGAGACAAAAGTGCTTCGACAATTGGTTTGAGCTCATGCAAAAGATGTATAAATTTAGCTGGAGACTACTTTGAAAAACAATAAAACCCTTTTTGAAAAAATATATGTTTGTTTTTTTTTTGGGGAGGAAAAAATAAATTAAAACAAGTGTACCGATTTAGGAACACAATCGATAGTCAGTCTTTCTTTCAGTATTCTACTCTCGCTAGTGCACAGAGAGAAAAAAAACTTAAAAATCATTTAATTTTTTTTTGTTAAACTGATCTTTTAAAAATATGAAAAATTTTTCTACTTCACATAAATTTTTTTTTTTGGTGTCTTCGGGGGGGGTTTTTTTCATTCGTGTTATGCAAGGTTTCGAGTTCAGACAAGGCAATGATTTTTTTTTTTTTTTTTTTTTTTTTTTATAAAAGGTTAATTGATATTTTTACCATATCGAGTTAATCTTCGTCATAGCGGAGTGAAATTGATATGAAAAAATGAGGAAATGACTGCCATTTCATATAAATTTTTTTCTCTTCTCAAGCTTTAATAAGTGTGACCATTTTTGCACCCTTGTACATTTTAGTGTGACCATTCGATTAGTTCGAAAAGGTACATTTTGATATATTGTTTTCATTGCGGTGCTTTAACTTTTTGAAGCAATAAAAACCAATCTGGACCCGAAAAATATAGGGTTTATGCATTAAATTCATACCCTTCCGATATTGATATACATACGGCTATTCTCAATATCCTCAATCCAGTTCAGATCTGAGCCCGTACTATTTTTTACCAGCTTGAGTAAATAAAATTGTACAAGTTTTCGTTTTACTGACTCTTGTAGCTTTACGTACACTATTAAAGGCTTGACTATCTCCTTCTTAGAATAACGAGTTTCTGAGCCAAAATTAAATCTTTAAAATGTTTTCTCCAATTTCCATTTCTCAGATTCATGCATAAAAATTCATTAATTAACGGCATGTGCACTTTTATTTTGCCCCTGACTGTGTATATGGCTGTGTGCTTGCAGAAAATCACTTTTTAATTGCTTTGGCATTGTTTTTGCAATTCAGTCTTGTTTTTTTTTCGTATGTTTTCATCTCAAATTGCATTTAACAAAAAAAAAAAAACCAACAAAAAATGCAATTTACGAATTGTCTTCGCTGTTGATTATTTTTGCACGTGAAAATTTCATTTGGTGGCCTTAAATAAAATTGTCATCAAAATGTACATAAATAATTAAGCAATATTTTATAGCCGACTATTTATACGCGCTCTCAAATGTTTGCCATAGAAAAACAAACTTTAAACGAAATTTAAATTTTATTTGCCCGAAAGCGAGCTAAAGCGTTTTATTTACGAAAAAAAAATATGTTGGCATTTGTGGAAAAAATAAAATTGAAAAGCCTATAGAACGATGTCCAGAAAAACAATGCACAGGACAGGCACAGTGGTTCCAGGCTCAAGAGGCAGAAGCAAATGCAAATGCTAGCATAATTTGATTATCTTATACTTGCTTGCCCCACTGTCCTGCAGCTCCAAAACCGGCGGCAGACACTTTTGCGTTTATTGCACTCTCGCCAACCCCTTTCTGGCCGCTGGTCAGACAATTTGCAGCCTTGTCTCGCCTGCCAAATTTAACCCAAGGCAGTTTTGTACACACTTTTTTTTTTTCTCTGCATTTTCACAGTTTCGTGCCGCACGCCATTTTCATTTCTCTGGTTTGCAGCATTTTTCATAATTCTTGAGGCGAAAAACCGCCAACTGCAAAGTTTTTCTACAATATATTTTTTGCCATCATGTAATAATCTACCAAAAAAAAAATACATATTTCATAGTTGCACTTTTTGAGTTTGCCCTCCGCCGCCGCCCTAGAATAACGTGTAGGGAGTCATAAATATGTCGCTAGTTGAGCAAAAGTCTATATCATGTATCTCTCTTTTTCGGGGCACAAAATGCTACAAAATCTATGTAATAACTTCGAGCAAAGGCAACGCCTGGGCAAAGTCAACGAAAAAGTTGTATGTGAAATGGCTGATGTGAGAGAGGGGAAAGGGAGGCAGTGGAGTGCCGATGCTGGGCATCATGGCACAGTGGGCTTAAAGTATTTGTAAAACTATGAGTACCTTTTGTTTGGTATTTTAAATCATTTTAAAAGTTTAAGTACTTTACAAATTGAGCTTTGTACTTGAATCAAGTATTTTTATCAAATTATTATTGCCTTGTTTTTGCATGACTTTTTCAATCGTTTTGGTCCACCCTTAAAAACAATTGAATTGGACTGTATTTGCTTGCTATTTAAATTCTAGAATTGATTAAGTCTAATAATTCCTTTAATTTGATCTATAGGGTGGCTAATGAATAATGCTACATTAATAAACTTAATTCAACTTTTTAAAAAAATCCATATATATTATTTTAAAAGCTGAATGCTATACCGTTGCATTCAAAAATCAGTCAGTGAAATCAAAAGAAAGATTTTAACTGATTTTTACTTTTTTTTTGGTAGCAGCATTCATTAGCCACCCCAAAAAAAGAGATTGGTATGAACGTGAAGTAAAACTAACTTCATCTATATCGTGCAAATGCTTGTTCCAACTGATCTTTGTGAAAGATATACCCATGTGTTCCACAAATCGCTTTCGACCCCAAAAACGACCCTTTTCCCATACGATTTGGGTCATTTTTGCGTTCGAAAGCTATTTGTAAAACACATTGGATACGTATTCAGGATAGATAGATGTAAGATTAAGAACCTGATGGTTTACTTTTAAATATGAGAAATTTTGATAATTTTTTGACCAATGGTTTCTTATCAGATATTAAATAAAGTCAACTAATCTGGGTGGTTCCGACATATTAGCAACGTACAGAAAAAAAGACACTTTTAAAAAATTTCAGCACATTATCTTTTTAACAGACTTAAATAATTATATATATATTTTAAATATAGTTAGATATACGATTATGATTCTTTATAGTGTAAAATAGTGTTAAACTATACCGAGGCTGCAAACCGTCTCAGTATCGAACCTCTCAGAACCGGTTTTGCTTCGTTTTATCAACTAAACCAGCGTTGATCGCAGATAGAAGGCTGCTCGAATCGAGGCTCGCTGTTGCTGGACTGCTCCTTTCTAAAATTTTATTCCCACCGATGAACTTAGCTTTTTAGATACTTCATTTCATGATCCTAAGCCCGAATCAGACCCCACTGATTGGAAAAAAATTCGGTTCAGAAAATTACAAAATTATCTTCAATTCTGAAAAGCTGTGATCGAAATTGAAAAAGGGTTCTGATGTCCTAAAAACAGTTAGAGAATTCGGTTGCAACGTTTTTTCATACGAAAATAAATGAAAGTCCGAAGTTAAAAGTCGACGATTACTTTCAATCGAAATCGGAAACAGGTCCAAATATTTTTATAAAAAAAAAAGTTGTATATTACAGACCGCTACAAGTTAAAGAAATCGACTTTAAGAAGGGAAATCAAACAACTGTCTTATTTTTAAAGATAGCACGATCTTTTTACATAGTAATATCTCTATCACTACCTTAACCACTTTTCTAAGGCCTTTTCATTGACATATGGAATACCATGTTAAGTTTAATGATTATACTGTACAACACTTAAAAAGTAATCACATCGGGACCAACACAAACTGAGAGGGCAAGATAAAGGTATAAAAACCCTGGCTGGGTTTGGCCTAATTAGCTGCTTTTTTCTGGTATTTTTTACTTAAAAACCCCATATCTCGTACACCATTTGGAATTTTGCTTTGTTGTCTTTCATGAAGTTGTAGCTCTTGATTTGGCCTACAAAATTTTAATTATTCAAACCAAACAAATTTAATTTTCATACTCTAAGTTAAGGTTTATATACTTCCCTTTCAGATTTTTTTTGAATCTTCTTTTTTGAGTCTTAAAATGTATTACAGTGTTATTTAACAAAAATAATGCCGAGAAGGGCTCATTTTTTATCGTGAACACTGTTAAGCGGCTCTATCTGTCTAACAGTAATTAATTAACAGGACACTGTTAGTCGAACACACTAAAAATGTGTGCTTGTCGAAGAGAAAATTTGATTGAGTGAAAGGCGTAACTGATTTTTTTTTTAAAGGAAAGAGTAAGACGGGATTTACATGATAAAGCAAACTTCATGAGGTTTTCTTTGTAGGCGAGAGATTTATATGTATTTCTTTAGGATTCGTTAAAAAGGTCTGAAAGATTTCCTTTAAATTCCACGCCTACTAAGAAAACTTCATGTAGTTGGCTTCATGGTGGTCCAGATTTACACGATGAACGAAACTTCATGACCTTTTCTTAGTAGGCGTGAAATTCAGGGAAATTCTGACAGATCTATTTAACAAAAAGTATAGAAGTACATTTAAATCTCTCGCCTACTAAGAAAACTTCATGAAGTTTGATTCATCGTGTAAATCTTGTCTAAGTCTAGTCTGCTTTTTACATTTTTTGTTTCTCCAAATTTTTCATTTTGGAAATTAGTTTTTTTGCAATTTAAAATTTCCTTTTTTTTGTATTTCCCTTTTTGCTGTAAAACATCTTTAATTTTGGTACGGAAGATTTTTTGGTGGGGTAAAAATCAATTTCAAATAACGCATAACGAGTAACGCATAACGCGGAAGGCATAAGGCTTTACGCTTGACGTTTGGGAAATTTTTCAACAATGTTTTCCAACACTGCTTTCCAACATTTTATTGCAACACTGTTTATCCACTCTATTTCCAACACTATTTTTAACAGTGTTTTCAAACACTGTTTTCATTGATTTCCAACACTGTTTTTCAACATTGTTTCCCATCATAGTTTCCAGCACTGTTTTCGCACACTTTTATCCAACATTGTTCAACCTGTTTTATCCACACTTTTTCACAGTTTTCCGCTATTTAACATTGGTTTCCAACACTGTTTTTCATTATTGTTTCCCATCATAGTTTCCAGCACTGTTTTCGAACACTCTTTTCTAAAACTGTTTTCCAACATTGTTTTGCAACACTGTTTATCCAAACTATTTTCAACAGTGTTTTCGAACGCTATTTAACATTGATTTCCAACACTGTTTTTCTACATTGTTTCCCGACTTAGTTTCCCGCACTCTTTTCCAACACTGTTTTCAGCATTGTTTTTTAGCACTGTTTTCCAACACTAATTTTCAAAAAAATATTCCCCAACACTGTTTATCAACATTGTTTTCCAATAATATTTTCCAACACTGTTTTTAACCTTGTCTCCACCACTATTTTCAACATTGTTTTCCAACTCTGTTTTTTAACATTTTATTCAACATTTTTTTTCAACATTGTTTTTAACACTATTTTCCAGCACTGATTTTATTTTCGGCACAATACTTCATATATAAATTCTGATTTTAAAGCTCTACAAAAGTGATTCTATTCATATGAAGCATTGTGACCTTAAAGTAACAAAGTGTCCACTAGTTGATCACTTTCATCCCACTGTTCCCATGCAATGACAAAATAATAAAAGCGGCTGTCGCTGCTTTACAATGTATGTATAAAAAGTCCAACTAGAAGAACGAAAACCGCTAATGGTGGGAGTTGATGACGTCTGGGACGACCACATTGTTATGGCTCAACTTTAAAGAGCGTTTCACAAAAGCGCAACAACAAGTTGTGCTACATTATCATATGGAGCGAAAGGCGACAGCGTAGCTATTAGGCCAGACAACCCCCACGAGACAACAGAGAGAAGAACTCTTCTTCTGGTTTAAAGTCCAAAGTGTCTCGGGGGAAGCACAAGAGGCGCAAAAATCAAAGCCCCAGGTCGATAATAATCGGAAAAGCATACAAATATGTTAAAGGCGTTGCCACACCCTTTCACATTTACACTTTTTTGTTTCCCCAGGGCAATTGAATTGCTGATGAGTTCACGGCGCCTCCTGCGACTCGTTGAATTTGAAATGCAATGCTGATCCCCAAATGAGAGTCAAGTTCCCTCTAGTTTGTTGAATTTGAATTTTATAAAACAAATACAAAAAAATACTTGTTAAGCCCTGACCACATTAGATTGTAGCAAAAACACAAATTGAAATTATGGTAAAAACAACTCTGAGTGCTTTTTGGGTGTTGACGGCTTCCACTTTTATGGACGACAAATGAATGCAACAAAATTGCTAAACGAAAATTGAAAGAGACAGCCAAGAGACACGTAATTAGCCAAGAAGACTTGCCGTAATCGAAAGTGCAGTTTATTTATTTTTTTGATTTTTTTTAGAATTTATTTTTTTAATTACAAGTTGATTAACTCTGAGTCTCGCGAGGTGTCTCAAATTAAGAGCACAATATTTAATTGTGCCCACAAAAAGAATGTTGACGTCGTTTATGGACTGTTCAAGTTTGCATGGAAAACGAAAGTTTTTGTTGATTTGGGGCTTGGGGATTGCATGTGACACGCTAAACACCTTCGCCTTCAATGAGGCAAATAAATAAAAAAAAAAAAAAAAACAAACGGAAAAACTGGCAACAAGGTGTAAATTGAGATTCCACATGAGTTTTGATGGCTGATTTATAAGGCCTTAAACTGGGTAGTAAAAAATGATAAAAAATATACTAAAAAAAATATACTAAAATACTTTAAAGACCATTTAAAAAATTAATTTAAAAATATATAAAAATATTTATAACTAATGAAGTTAAAAAATTTGCTAGTTGGAAGAGCAAACCAATTGTGTGCAATTAATAGTCTATTAAGGCGTTTTAACCAGGCTGTAAACCAGAACCCAACCTCGCCGAACCGGTTCAATACGTTTGATTTTGGGACTCTTGAAACAGACAATGAACCGAAACCTTTTAAATTTATGACCTTCCGAATATAAACCCAAATTGTACCTCATCTATTAAATACTTAGTAGTATTATTCCCTGTACCCATACATATGGGTAAATAGCAGGGATTCAAACTGGTTCTGAACCTTACTAAACCATTCCCAAACCAAGAACCAAACCGTTAGTTCTTTCGAAAATCCTGAACCGAACCGAAAACCACCAATGAAAATGGTCAAGTGCGGTTCAGTTTATCGATGAATTAAATGATGTAAAGACCATCTGGTCTGTATTCGTTTCCGAATTCGATCAATCGGAATTGGTGAAGGCTCCCATTTTCAAGAAACTATTAGACAATTCAGTAAATATATTATGCTATCAAGGAATGAATATAAATGGAAATTCGAGTTATTCGAAGAGTAAGAAAACATTTAACAATTCCGATTCCACATAATTTGATCGAAATCGGAAACGGGAACAGGCCTATGTATTTTAAATTTTTCTAGGGTAGTGGAAAATATCGGTAATATTAAGACTTTGAGAAGAAAGAAAGCAAAAGTCAAGTTGTAAAATGACAATAAAATGTATTTTAAAGTGAAAGGTTCTGTCACTTTTGAAAGAAGTCGTATATATAAGAAAAATAATCAAAGTGGACCATTCGATTGTTAAATGATGTATTTGGTGTCTAAGAAAGTTTTAAAGGATTTACAAAAAGATGTTTATAATAAAGCTTTGTTATTTCCCTCCAAAAATCGAAAATGGGCATTTCCATTATGTCGAACGGGACCGTCGAACACTATTAAAGTGAACAAAAAAATCAAAAATAAAACCTATAGGCTCATATCAAGTTCGGATCCTACTTGAAAATCAAGTACAAGAATATTGGGGTTGGTAAATTTGTGCTCAAGTCAATCCTTTCGTACTTGGTTTGAGAAATTAAGGGATCGATCTACTTCTGACATCGTTTTGGATTGATTTCATCAAAATAGCTCGGATCTTTTTTTTATTATGAACTGAACTTACAAATTTCCATTGCCGCCTCACCATGTTCTCACCTCTTTCCTACAAACAAGAGCTTTTTGGAAAACTTCATGAAGTTGATGAAATATTGTGATATACGTATAAAATTTTTAAATATTTTTCGATAACGTTATAATAAAGATTTTAACCAAACTAAACACGAAATTTTAGGTTCATGGTAGAGGTGCGCGCGTGAGCGACTTTTCCTACACGTAACGCACGATTCACGAAATTAAAAATTAAAACGCTCGATCAACCACCCACGAATTTTTGCAAGGAAAGACCCTAATTCTATTAGCTGCGAGCAGCGTATCCACGAAATCCAAAGCAAATCAGTTTAAGGAATAATATTAATAAATCAGTTTTAAATAATATTAAATACAATAGGAAAAAAGTTCGTAAATACAGCATGACTTCTATTCACGAGGAGTATTTTTAAACATGCACGAAACACGTACGGATCACGGATGCACACGCACGAAAGTCTGTGTTATCTCTCGAACATGTCGTGAAACGTCGTGACACACCGTGACACGTTTAAATACGGAGCACACTAGTCATTTAAGTATTTCTGAGATAGTGCTCTTGAACCACTTTTTTAACCGGTTTAATATGAGTTTAAAACGGTCTTGAACCAGTGGATATATTGGCTACCAACCATTTAATTTGAAGTTCAGGGCTTTCAATTAATAAATATTTCTTAAATACTTTTAAAAAAGACTTTTTTAACACGTTTGGAACAGTTCTTGAACCACTATAATATATTACTCTGCATTTCCAACTTAAGCACCGAATTTTTAATTCATAGCCGTACAAGTTATTGAGATATGGCACTGAAACATTTTTGGTGGAATGTCTATCTCCATATTATCAACGTACATAACAAATATCAAGTTCAAAGCCTAAACAATTTTTGGTATATTGCTTCGAAACACTTTTTAATTCTCGATCGGAACCAAAATTGATCCGGAAAAATAGCTAACTTTAAATTCGAACACCAAATTTTAAGATCATAGCATAAATAATTTCTGGGGATAGGCTCTGGAACTATATTTAAACCGGTTCCATCTGTTTCGGAAACTGGGAAATATCTGACTTTAATAAATATATAGACATGACTTTTGAATCAATTTGGTGAACTAGTTCGAATCGGCCTGGAAAACATTTATATATTTAATCCCATATAACCAACGGCAATATCGCAAATACTTTTGAGATATGAGTTTGAGTTACTTTTGAACTGATTCAACTGGTTCGGAACGAGTTTTGATCTGGCAAATATTTCGAGCTCCCTATTAAAGCACACCAAATTGAATCGAAAATGTACTTAATGTATCCCGAAACGGTCTAAAATCAAGTATTTTGGGATTGAGAAAAAATCGTACTTGAACCAAGAATTTTGTACTTGTATTAAGTATACAGGTACGCCACTATTAACACCGTTTAAACTTGATTTAAGTACAAAGTTCTCAGTTTTTTTTGCTGAGTGTATATATGTATAGATCTAGTATCAACCTAAAAGGGGACCATGTTTAAACAAAATGTACTCAGCTGTTCAGCGAGCGCCTAAAAAAAAAGTTCAATTCAAGGGGGTAACCTCACTTAAAACTTTTTACTTAAAGCCTTTTTTTTTGTATTTTGTTGTTGTCACTTTTGACACACAAGCGAACAATTTCGAGTGGCCTGAAACTTGACAAAGTTTTCCGCCGCTTTTTTGTTTTTTTTTTTTTTTTTTTGGTATTTGATATTTGCATCCATCCATCAGGAGGCTATGACAACATCAACAACCGCCAAAATGTAAAAGTTTGACAACTTTGTCATCTCTTTTTCATAGTCTTTTGTTTGCATTTACCATTTCCAATTAATAATTCATAAACAAATGTTGTTTAACCCCACTCCCCCCCCTCCAGCTTTTCTCAGGCCAGCGCACTTGTTATTCAAAGTGTTTTTCTGGAAGAAAAAAAATAAAAAATAATGTGTTTCTGGCTGGCTTTGTAATTGGGTTAGCAGTTGATGCTGATGACGTTGATGTCGACTGCAACACACTTACGAGATACAAGATACAAAATGCAAAGATGCCAAGTGAAGTTGATGTGGAGAAATTGGATGAGCAGCAAACGAACGTTATATTTTTTATGTTTTTTTTTTTTTTTTTTTTTTTTGATGATGCCAATGGATTTTTGTTTGGCAAATGCCTGAACTGTTTGTATAAGTAATGGGATGTGATTTCTCAGAGACATATTTTATGTGCACGCACATCTTTCTTTTTTTTTATGCATTTTCCTTTGTTGGTAGAGAGAAGCAATTTGATGGATTTGTAACAGTTTTATGAGATTTATGAATATGGATTAGCTGGCTAGTTAATTTCAGTTCTAAAACAGCTACAAGTTAATTACCTTTGGCAAACGACAAATCATTTTTTTGTTTTTTTTGTATTTTTCCTTTGCTTTTCGTATATCAGTCAGTGGGTCAAAAAGCTGCCGCCGCCACTTTGAGCGTTTTTGGCATGCGGCCTGGCGTCAAGTTTTGTTGGCAGCAAACCAAAAATAGTTGATTGAGCTACCGCAGACATTCATCATCAAACGGGAGCTACTACAACTACAATAGTGGGCAACGAAATAGACACGGCCATAAAAACACGTTTTCTCTCACTTGTCGTATTTTTTTTGGTGTTTAAATGAGAGATCGTTAAATAAATGATTAGCTGACAAATTTATGTAAATTTTGCACAATTCAATGGGGAAGAGTTTGATTTTTTTTTTCAAACAAAGCAAAAGTCCAATGGCCAAGTTCATTGTGCATAGACAAGAGATGAAGGTCAGCATTGTACTCGTCAAATTATGCAATTGCAAATTTGTATAGAAAAAGCCTTTCTTTTGTCGGAGATTAATACGTAATCTACAGCTATTTTAACAATAGACATTTTTGAAATATTGAGTATTAAAATTAAGCAAGTTTTTCCACCTTACATCTTGCTGCCTATACAGTATTGTTTCAAGAACCTCCCGGTCTTATCATGAGTAAGCTTTTAGTTTGTCGCCTCACCTTGCTACCTTTTACCACCTGATAATTTCAATTCAATTGTTGTATTATTCTAGAGCAGCGGTGAGCATTAAGTTAGAGTTGGGGAGCAGTCCAACAATAACAGAAAAAAAAAACAAGCCTTATAAGCGAGGCTCAAGTTAAGCAATCAGTGGCTGTCGAAGTTTCGGTCGCGCACACTGCGTGTATTTTTTTTTTTATACAGTCTGCTTGTTGCGATCGGACGCCGGAATTGTAATTCTAAGTTGTAAGTTATTGTCTGTAATTGATCCTAGATATAAATTTTATATTTTTATTGTCCCAAAATATCGTTTGCGCTACCTTTGGAACGTCTTTGAAGCAGATTCTCCTGAAAAAAGTCCTCTGCTATAGCTAAACTTCTGTCTTTGATTCTAGTTTGTACTAACTTGACGCAAAAATTAATTGATATTTCGGTTAAACGATTCCAAATGCTGATTCCTACAGATGAATTCGGTTCTTGCTGAACCGTAAGAAAACGCGGCTCCCATCGCGACGATAGCGTGAATTTGAAAAGTGCTTGTCTCTGGTTTTAACTAAAACCCTCATGATCTTATAAGCCATTTAAGAGCTCATTTTGATTTTAATGCAATAAAGTTGAAGAAAAGTCGTCATAAACAAAAAACGCCCTACTTTTTTATTGTGCAGACCTTTACAAACGAACTAGTGAAAAATTGTAAATGAGACGTGAAAGAGAATCAAAAATAGCGCATACCAAATGCAAAACAACAACAACAATGTTATGTATTTTTGACTTATTTGTTAAAAAATGTATTTGTGATTCGCACAAAGACCAAATCGGTTTCGATACTTTCGATTTTTTTTTTATAAAAGTCATCAATAAAAATTATTCAGCGACTTTTATTTTTTAAGTCATTATATAAAAGTCATTTGCATATACCGCATTGAGCCATTGAGGTAAGCATAAATAAAAGTTACCAATAACTGCTATTATGTGTAAAATATTTATAAAATCTAAAAAAAAAGGGTTATGAGCAAAGTAATAATATAAAAATCATCAAATAATTGGTATTTCCTGAGTTTTTAAATTTAAATAAAAAAAAAAAATTAAAAAGAATGAAGAAGAATAAAAAAGAATGAAGAAGAATGAAAAAGAATGAGGAAGAATGAATAAGAATGATCAGAAAAGAGAGTTATCAGCTACTATTAAAGAAGAAAGAATGAAGAAGAATGAAGAAGATTGAAGAAGAATGAATAAGAATGAGTAAGAATGAATTAGAATGAATTAGAATGAATAAGATAAATAGGAATGAATAAGAATGAATAAGGATAAATAGGAATGAACAAGAATGAATAAGAATAAATAAGAATGAATAAGAATGAATAAAAAAGAATATGAATGAAGAAGGTTGAAGAAGAATGAAAAAGAATGTAGAAGAATGAACAAGAATAAAAAAGAATGAAGATGAATAATGAAGAAGAATGAAGAAAATGAAGAAGGTTGAAGAAGAATAAAGAAGAACAATCAAGAAGAATAATGAAGAATGAAGAAGAATGAAATGGACTTGCAATCCCGATTATATCTTCCAATAGAAATACGGCGAGTTCTATAAATCTCAGACCAACGACTGGGAGGATCATTTGGCAGTCAAACAATTTTCGGTTAAGGGTCAACTGGATATCCGTCGCACACCCTTCGATCTATTCGAGAATCAGAAGAAGCGCAACAACATCAATTTGTACCCTACTAATGGAGAACTGTAAGGACCTCAATCCTGAGTATTTGAACTTTTTAAAGGTTGTGATGGACTCTGATGAACCTTGAGATGTTGCAGCAAAATTAGGTGCTGAAGATGATCTTCAAGAATTTGGTAAAGAAGTACATGGAGCTTATCGAGGAGCTAACTGAAGATAAGGAGGACTACAATAAGTTAAATTAACACTTGAGCAAGAACCTGAAGTTGGGTGTCTATGAGAATTGCAATGAAAGCGCCAAATTGGCTCAGATGATCTACAAGAATCTGGTGAAGAAGTCCATGGAGCTCATCGAGGAGCTAATTGAAGATAAGGAGAACTTCAAGAAGTTATACTAACAGTTCAGCAAGAACCTAAAGTTGGGTGTCTATGAGAATTGCAACGAAAGCGCAAAATTGGAAGAAGTCTTGCAATGACTTCTGCTCGCTGATCGAGTATGTAACGCGCCTGAAGAAGAGCCAGAAGTATATATACTTCATCACTGGCGAGTCCAAGGATCAGGTCACAGCGTATTAAGGTCTATATGACCTCGTCATACACCACTTGAAGGAGTAAAAGGGCAAGCAGTTGGTGTCTGTGACCAAAGAGAGTCTGAAGCTGTACGAGATTGAAACCGAAAAAAAGTAGCGTGAAGAAGGACAAGGCCAAGGCAAGCTAATGAAATCCATTGTGTACCATTTTTCAACAGATAAGTCAAACATAGATAACATTGTTGTTTTTGTTTTGTAATAACGATATATGTGATATTTTTGATTCTCTTTCACTCCTCATTTACACTTTTTCATACGATTTAGCAAGCGAATTTGGCTATTTCTTTTTTAAATAAAATTTGTACCCGTTTAAATGATATTTCCATTAATTTTTGTGAAGTTGATAAAGATAAGAATGAGAAGGTTGTCAAGGATCTGGTACTCCTATTCAATCCAGAACGTAGAGCCGGTTTATCGCCCAACCTGCATTGTGTACCATTTTTCAACAGATAAGTCAAACATAGATAACATTGTAGTTGTTGTCTAAATTGCAGGATTGTATGTGATATTTTTGATTCCCTTTCACTACTCATTTAGCGAATTTCATACGATTTTGAAAAGCGTATTATTGTATATGGGGCTTACCTAGGGGATTTATAGAAGAATGTAAGAAGTGAACATATACAGTCTTGCATTAAACGAATCGAAACAAGCAGGTTTGGGATTTCAGGACATATCAATGATCAGTCTGTTTTCTGTATTCAAAGTGTAAAGACCTCCCGAAAATTCTTTCCTTTTCAATTTATAGATTATATGTGATATTTTTGATTCTCTTTCACTCCTTATATTGCTCATAATATTAACAGAAACTGGTCCAGAGATACGATAGCAGGTTTAAGGGGCTCGAAACGTAGTTTTTGGTCAAAACGTGAGATGGTCTGGCCCACTTTGCAGCGTTTGTCGTTTTTTTAGTGTGGTTTCCCTGACTCATTTACAGTAAAAGTAATCAAAACAGTCTTTTCCTTTTCCTCTTATCTTAAATCTTAAATCTCTTTCTCTTTTTGATTCTAACTCATTTGAGTTTACAGTTAACCTTTTCCTAGTACTCAATGACAACTCTTACATCACTTCTTTTGCCTCTTTTGAGGTTCCTGTCAAAAATATCAATTTTCCTAATTGTATCCACATTCAACTAACTCATGCATAAGTCATAAGACTCTCATTTATTGACCTCATTCGAGAGAAGAAAAAAAAAGCTAGACAGATACAGGCATTTCTTTGGACAAGTTGGCTAGTTTTTGCATAACAAACAAAGGTGACTTTTGTTTGAAAACAAAAGTTATATCAGCTAAAACCATGTGAGCATAAATTAGCGTTCAACTGCGAAAATTCACCTCATTGAGAATTGGAACGTCGCTTCTAAGGCCCAATTAGGCGCACTTCTAATTGTGGGAAGGAAAGGAACACAGCATCAAAGACCCAGACGATGTCGGTCCCGGGTTCACTGGCATGGAAAATCACAAGGCAACTTCAGGTTGTTTTCTTTTTTTTTTTTATCGATTTTCCTTTGGGGCGTCTCTTGGCTGTCGTGACATTAATTTAATTGTTGTCAGCATCTTTGAACTTCATAAGTATATAGTTCCGCCCTCCACACCACACAACCATGTGTCAGCTGTCAGAGCGTTAATAAATTAAAAATTTAGAGCGATTATGAGCTTTAACACAATACTAAGGCCCATTGATCTGTGCCGCTTCAAGTTTCCTGTCTTTTTTCTATTCACCAGCAGATCATTTCAGGTTTTTTGAACTTGCTCAAAAAATGACAAGTCATAATAATAACCACCGTTAGATCCCTCAGGGTTATGTTCTTATCTAGATTTTTGCCTATTTTTTATTTTTTCTCATTTATCGATTTACAGCCGGTGTATTGTGGCAATTGCCAGAGAAGCACGTACACCACAAAAAGAATAAGGTTTTTCTCTACGTAAATTGTGTTGTGGCATAAATATGTATGAATGCAGTGAAGAGTGAAGCTGATGCTGAAAAGCAGGTGCAGGCAGGCGATGAAGTCTCAAATGTCACGTGCCTAGCTACGTCTCTGGTTTTAAGACTTTGAAACTAGTTCTTTGAGCTGAGATGAGCAGAGATGGGCACGTGAGGAATTAGGTGCACAAAAAGTGACATCATTAAATCAATTTAAGAAATTCAATTTGAAACTAAAAATTGTATATTTCTTACAACAAAGTAACGCATAACGCTCACAAAATCAAAACATTCGTCTGTTCAAACCTGCCTATTACAACAGAACTTTCAGGATAACAATTGAGAGCACTTGTTGTTCTCTTTCTTTTACAATCAGAAGAATAAAACGTTCAAAAGAAAAGTTTCACTGCAGCATGAAGTTGTTGTTGTAAATTATTACATTGATGGCAAGAGACTCTGCTTGCTCAGCTCAAACGAAAAGTTTCGCTGCAGCATGATATTGTTGTTGTGGTAAATTATTGCATTGATGGCAAGAGACTCTGCTTGCTGGTCATAGAATACAAAACTTTCGTGAGAACAGTTAAGAGTTTAACAACTTCTGATTTTAGCGAGCGACTTTGAAAGAGAGGGTGTTAGCCCTCACTGGTTCGTGGGTAAATGTTGCCGTATGTTTGGTTGCTGTTGTAATGTAATCATTACTTCTTTTATTAACATTCCTTTCATTACTACAAAAACGATTATTCAAATAATGAAAAACCAATTTCTAATCAAAAATTTTTAATTAATTATAATTATAACTTGGTATTTCCATTATTCGATTAATATAACAAATTCAATTACTTTTACAATTACATAAATAAATGTATGACACTTTACATGAGCGACTTTGAAAGATCGTTGTGCAAATTAGCGTATAATTTGTTACTTCTTTTATTAAATTTCTTTTCATTACAATAAACACAATTATCCAGTTAATGAAAATCCAATTCCTGATTAAGAATTTTAAATAATTGTAATTGTAACTTGGATATACGATTATTCAGTGAATATAACAAATTCAATTACCTTTACAATTACATAAATAATTGTAGCTGTAAATTGCGATTATTAATTAATTAAAGCTGAAAATTATAATTCCTTCTAATGTATTAAAATATTTTTTTAAATTTTCGTTAATTTTATGCCTTTCTTGCATTTGTTTTTGGATATTTAAAATTACTTGACTTATGAACCTAGTTCAAGTTTTGGACCGAGTCTTCCAAGTCGAAATCAACGTCTATTATTATTATATTTATTATTCAATTTCCCTGTGGACTTTTGTTTCTGTACTCCTTATAAAAGAAAAGTAATTTCAGACTACTACTAAAATGGTTTAAAAAAACGACTGCAATATAATACAGTTTTTTATAAGCAAAGGATTTAAAAGGTTTTTAAAATTTATGTACCCTGCTTGAGGTCAGATAAGTTTTTTTTTGCTCGCTTGTCGGCTCTTGAACTGCAGTATTCGGTTACAATCTATTAGAGATAGAACTGGGAGGAGCTTGAAACAGCTGTACCGGACAACCAGTCACTTTTGCAGTGTTGTAAGTGCATTGTTACTTAAAGTTATGAGCAAGCATAACTAAGATGACCTCGAGCTGGCTAAAACTTACTGATCTAATTACTATAAAGGTCAATAAATTCAAATTAAATTAAGAATTCAAGCGCAATTACCTAATAATCACACTTTACAGGTTGAATTATTAAAGTAATTGTAAAAGCAAGTGTAACAGTAAATGTAAAAGTAATTAAAAGAGTAATTGTACAAGTAGCTGTTAAAGTAAATGTAAAATTAATTGCTAGAGTAATTGCAAAAGTAATTGTAAAAGTAATTAAAAGAGTAATTGTCAAAGTAGCTGAAAAAGTTGTTGAAATATTTAGTAAGTATAATGGTCGATAAATCCAAATTTAATTTGGATTTCAAGCGCAATTACTTAATAATTACACTTGACACGACGAATTATTGAAGTAATTGTAAAAATCAGTGTACAAGTAATTGTAAAAGTAATTAAAAGAGTTATTGTTAAAGAAGCTATTAAAGTCATTGTAAAAGTAATTGTAAAAGTAGTCGTTAAAGTCATTGCAAAAGTAATTGTAAAAGTATTTCAAAGAGTAATTGCAAAAGTAATTGTAAAAGTATTTCAAAGAGTAATTGCAAAAGAAGCTGAAGAAGTTATTGAAATATTTAATGAGAACAAAGGTCGTTAAGTCCAAATTAAATTTGGATTTCAAGCGCAATTACTTAATAATCACACTTGACAGGACGAATTATTGAAGTAATTGTAAAAGTAATTAAAAGAGTAATTGTAAAAGAAGCTGTAAAAGTAGTTGTAAGAGTAGTTGATAAAGTTATTGCAAAAGTAATTGCAAAAGTAATTGTAAAAGTAATTAAAAGAGTAATTTCAAAAGAAGCTGTTAAAGTCATTGTAAGAGTAGTTGATAAAGTTATTGCAAAAGTAATTGTAAAAGTAATTAAAAGAGCAATTTAAAAGAAGCTGTTAAAGTCATTGTACGAGAAGTTGTTAAAGTTAATTGTAAAGTAATTGTAATTGTAATTATAGTTCGACAATGAAGTCTGTTAAAAATTTAAATGCTAACTTAAAATAAATACATTAAAATCCAAATTAAATTTACAATGTCCAGTGAAACTTACTAAAGAATCAGACTTAAAGAAGAATTTAAAGTAATTAAAAGAGTAACCAAAAGAAGCTGTTAAATGTCATTGTTCAAGCACAGTAGTTGAGAAAGGGTTCATAATGCAAAAGTAATTTGGAAAAGTATGTAAGAGAAATAGGAGAGAAATAGAAGATGTTAAACTAATTAAGTTGAGCAGAGCGCTGGAGTCAATGTCACCCGATAAATAAATGATAAAGTAATTGCAAATGGAATTGTAAAAGTAATTAAAAGAGTATTTGAAAAGCTGAAGAAGTTATTAAAAAATTTAACTAGAATAAAGGTCATTAATAATCAGACTTTACAGGACGAATTATTGAAGTAATTTTTGAAGTAATTGTTAAAGTAATTAAAAGAGTAAATAATCTGCTTAATTTTCTTTTTTTTTTGTAGATTGAGCTTTAGATTTAACAAAAACGAATAAAGGGGCAAAATGAAATAAGAATTTGGTTTGTTCGAAGTTATAACGCACTGAAGTCCAAAGTTTCGGTTCAAAGTGAATATAGACACATGTTTGGCGGCGATTCTTCGAGCAGATGGGCCATAAAAAGGCTTGTCAAAAATTTTGACAAGCAGGGAACAGTCGCAAAAAGATCTTACTATCGATACCTCTCAGTTCGGAGGGAGTATCAATGGGTATCAGCAATCAATCAAATGGCTAACAAACTGAATGCAGCAGACTTTGCCGAGTAGCTGGGAATTTTGCCAGCAGAATGGCATTTAAATTCAATTAATTCTAAAACTAATTGATTTTTATTAAATAAAATTAAATGAGCTTTAACATGAATAAAAAAAAAAAAAGCCAGAAAAAAAGTTATATGACTTTCTTAATGTAGCAATATTCATTAGCCACCTTGTATAGTCTAAATCTTCATCGTCTCATCTCTAAAATAAATTCTTTAGGCCAGTTGTCCCACTTTGGCTTAGCCAAAAGATTCCAGATCCAAGCTATTATTAAGTATTTAACCCATTAGAGTTAGGCAATTTCAAACTTTGTTCAACTTGACCCATTAAAGCGGGACATCACTGTCAGAGAGCCACCTACAAAAAACAAGAAACAACTCGTGTTTCAATATTAAAGCTGCTGACATGCCAAATTATCTCTCCAAATTAAAGACAAACAGAAACAGAAAAAAAATCAACTTCAAAATTGGAAAGTGATAAATGGCTTGGCCCGGTCGGTCAGTCTTTGGGATTGTGTGTGAATGTTTGTCAGTTATTTGGCGCAATCTTTGCATATAAATTAGCCTGAAAATGCCTTTTGTAATTGGAGAACACAAACGGGGCTAACTGCGTTGACCGCTTTTGCTCTGTTTGGAAAAATAAGCGTTTTGGGGCCAAATAGCTGTAACATGGAGATGAGTCGAGTCTCTGGCATAAATCAAAAAAAAAAAAGAAGAAAACTAAAAGCCTCCAAGTAATTAAGCCAAAAATAGACAAAACTACAAGAGAGAAACAAAAAAAAGGGTTGTCAAGTTGGGCGCCAACGGAAGTGTTTATGTTTATTATAAAAATAAGCAGAAGGGGGCGACCATTGTGTGGGAGGGCAACATAAAGAAAAGAAATGAAAATCCCTTTTGATTGTCAAGTTCAGACACAAGGGGGAATGAAAATGAAAACTGCTTCTCTCTACTCGTCTAGTAATTATTAGACCTCAAGTCTATTGTCTGCAGCTCAACCCAGGTATCAATTACCCGACTTTAATGCGCAAATAACAACCCGCCACAAAAAGAAAAAACTGTAAGACAAGACAATAAACAACAAAAGAAAAATCTAAGCTGACCATCTCAACCAGCTTCAGCATTGACAACAACAACAAACCAAATGAAGCGAAGCGCCAATGAATGACAAGCTGTGGCAGCAGGTGTAATACTCATAGGAACAACTTATGCAACAGAAGGAATGATAATAGAGAAATAGAGAGAGAGAGAGAGAGAGAAAGCACTAAAGAGCTTTACGTTTTGAGGTACTTATCGGGTGCATAAAGGGCTTAAGTTTATAAAAAAAAAAGAACTTGGAAATATTTTGCTGGAAATATTAAGATACTTTGATTGAAAGGGATTTTGATAAAGAGAATCGATTGAATATGACTGCAAAAAAACAGAAATCGACTATCAGGCCTTAATCAAAGTGATAGAACCAGTTGGGAATTTTAAGGACAGATTTGTTAATTCGCAATAATCATGGCCTACTTGACATTGGAAATCTATTTTGTACTTAATGCCAAAATTTTTACTTGAATGAGGAACGATTCATTATATGAACGATTAAATCAAGATTTCAGAAATTTGGTTCTAATTACAAGAATATTCAAAAAGGTTTGTTCCTTTTTGGAACAGAACAAAACTAACTTTAAGTTTTTAGTACAAAACGGTATTAATTTCAAACCAATCGTACTAGAAATCTGCCAGTCGTTTCTTATAAAGGTACACCCAGAAAAAAATGTCATTCTAAATTTAAGAATGTTCATGATTGAATTTAGACCATTTTGTTTATAAAATTGAAAGACATTTTTATTATTTTTTCCTTGACTCAGGCAGAAATCAGTCTTACATTTTAAAACATAGCCTGAGTAAAAAAAAAATTAATTTCATACACTAGAAAAAAAGTTATATGGGTTTCCCAATGTAGCAATATTCATTAGCCACCTTGTAAATATATTGTAAATCTATATCTTCTCATCAAGAGTTAGAATAATAATAATAATGTCATAAAAAACATTTAATTTCAAGTTCAAAGGACTTTATAATAAACAAACAAGTAAGAAAGTCGGTCAAGCCCGACTGTAATATACTCTGTACCTGTCAAAGAAGGTACTTAAATGAAAACTTTTAGGTGTGGGGTCACACAAAATGTGCAAGTGCTGCACAAACAATATCGGCCAGTGCTGCCCATTGTAACTATTTGTTTTACTTATAACTCGACTATCGTTCATCTGATCTGGCAATGGATTATGGTGGATCGATTTGAAATGACGATTAAAATTTACGCCTAAATGGTTTGAGCAATCTATCTGTAAAATTATAGGAGATATGACGTTTTTTATGAATTGTGAGGGTGGCAACTCTGCTATTGTTCATCTGATCGGAAATCGATGTATGAGGGTTTAATGAATTTTGATGAGTAGAATATATGTCTGGAAGGTTTGAACAATCTATCTCTAAAATTGTGGGAGTTTTGCGGATTTTTTAAAAATTTGGGGGTGGCAACTCTGCTATTGTTCATCTGATCGTAAATGATGTATGAGAGCTTAATGAGTTTTGATGAGTAGAATATATGTCTAGAAGGTTCGATCGATCTATCTCCAAAATTGTGGGAGATTTTCATGTTGTGGGGGTGGCAACTCTACTATTGTTCATCTGATCGGAAAAAAAATAATGAGTTCGAATAAATATTGATTTTAAGTTTTTTTAAATTTGGGTGTCGAACATTGTTCATCTGATAAAATGTGTAAGAGCAAAGTTTTGATGAGTAGAATATATGTCTAATTCTCTCTTTTTAATTGGATTTTGAGATTTTTCATGTTGTGGGGGTGGCAACTCTACTATTGTTCATCTGATCGGAAAAAAAAACGATGTATGGGTTTTTAAGTTTTTTTTTGCACTATCGTCCATCGATAAGTAATGATAAGTAGAATATATGTCTAAAACCAACCTTACTCTAAAATTGTGGAAGATATGAGGTTTTTACCAAATTGCGGGGGCGGAAGGGGGCGTGGCAAACATTAAAAATAAACTTGATCTGCCTGAAAGTATAAGAATTATATGTTCCATACACTTCAAACCTCTATCTCTTACCATCTCTGAGATCTCAACGTTCATACGGACAGACGGACATGTCTATATCGACTCGGCAGTTGATGCTGATCAAGAATATATATAGTTTATAGGGTCGGAGATGCTTCCTTCTGGCTGTTACATACATTTGCACAAACCCAATATACTCTTTGTACCTTCAAAATCCAACTTGAAATGGCAATTTTGTTCTCAGATTTGGAAATTCCCTGTTTAAGTACAACATTTTTGACTTTTTTTCTGAGTGTTAAAATATCAAGAAAATCAGTATAATTCAGTGAGCCCGAACCGTTTTTCCGCTAAGTACAGAAAAATATGCTAAATTTGGGGACCTTTGCTGGTCTAATTTTTACGATTCCAATCGGAATTTCAGAGTCTCTTAAATAAAACCTTTTCCAAAAATTGTCAAGATTTTCTCCAACTTTTGGCCCCTCCAAGAAAACTGTACCTTTTTTTTTGATCTCCAGTTACCAATGCTGGCATTTAAAGTAACATTTTCATTTCCGTTTCCGTTACTTTGGTCTAATTAAGGTGGCTTTTGTGCAATCTGTTGCCTGCCAAAATTCACATGATGAATGCGTTTTTGATGAGCGCCTTCACATTGCAATACCAAACCATCTGCCAAATGGACTTTCCCCACAAACACTCGTGTTTTTGTTTCCACTTCGTCTCCCTCCCCTCTTCACCCACTCTATGCAATTTTCATATGTTGTTGTCGCATTCCTTTGGTTTTTGTGGTTGGTTGGCTAGCGCTGTCATAATGGGTGCATCGCCCAGCAATAGCGTCAATTTGCCAATTTAACAGTTGCCAGCTGGCCAAACAGTTAACAAATTTCACCGCAAATTCTGTTTATTTGTGTGTATAAATGCGAGAAGTACAGATAAAGGGAAATTTGTGGGTGCTTTTTTTTTCAACTTATATTGGCAATGGATACGAATTTATTTAAGTAAGCGTGGGTTGACTTTTAAATTTTGAAATAGAAAGAAAAAAAAAAAGAAAAAATTGTTGTTGTAGCGCACTTTCTTTCAATTTTCTTTGGGTAATCAGGGGTAGACTTTTAAATTTTAAAATATAAAAAGAAAAAATTATTGTTGTAGTACCTTTGCCCAATTTTTTGGCGCCCTCCGCTGAAACGCCGATATTTATTACCACAGATTGCTAAAGATATCGCATACAACATTAAAAAAAACTAGCTTAAAGACCATGTTTTAAATGAATGAATCGATCCATCCATTCATTCGAATTGGACAAACAAATCATAAAAAAGCATCCCGGACTTCTTCTTTACATGATAACATATTTCGACACTTTTCAAAAAAGATAGAAGCTGAATTGAAAAGTGATGGTCCCTTCCATCATATAGCCCTGACCTTGCACCTTCGATAAAACCATTTGCCTCAGGCCATTTCATACATTTTTTGGGCTAATAATAGGAAGTTATTTATCTTCCTGCTAAAAAGAAAAATTTTTTTAAAAAGTGGTTCGAAACCATAACTCAAAAAATATCTAAGCTTTCAACTTAAAATTTATTTTTTGGATAGTTGATAATATAAAGTTCTAAACTAGTTTTAAAGGTGGTTCGGAGCCATAAATCGGAAAATCTTCGAAGTTTGGGAACTTTTAATTAGGGGTGCACTCGTGAGCGATTTTTCCTTCACGTAACGCACGAAACCGAAATCTCTTGACGCACGATTCACGCACACAATTTTTGAGGGTTTGGGCGTCACTCACGATTCAAGTCGATTATGAGAGGAGTCATGAATGACCACGCACGATCAACCACCCCAAAATTTAGAGTGGAGAGTCCTAATTCGATCATGAGTTTCCATGGCCTTAATGTGCCTTTTTCATAGCAGCTGCGATCATTAAAAACTTATGACTTAGTATTCACGATGATTAATCCTTAGCACGCACGAATCACGACACGGATCACGGATACACACGTACAAAGGTCTGTGTTTTCTCACGATCACGTCGTGACTCACCGTGACACGTTTAAAATCACGTCTGAAGTTTGAGGTTGATAATAAGACAATTTACTGTTTAAACCGATTATGAATCAGATAGAACTTTTAAAAATGGTTTTATAGTATATCTCAGAAATGGTTTAAGAATTAATTGCCATAGAAATTAATGTGTATGTGGGTCGTTTCAGAATCAGAATGAACCGGTTTGAACCGTTTCAAAAGTGGTTCGAGCAATATCCTTAGAACTTTAAATTTTGGTTCGTAGGTTATAATATGGTTTATTTTTTTATTATAATTTTTTTTTTAAATAGGGGCTCTTCTTTCCAGATGACATAAACCTTTATTTCGACACAATACTTCATCTGAATAGAATCATTTTTGAAAAGCTTTGAAAGCCTAATGCAATTTATATAAAGTATAGTGCCGGAATACATTTTAATGTCATCTGGAATGAGGCCTTAAAGAGTAATTTTTTGAATCGATCCCTGTTCCAAATAGAGCAAGAAACGTCTAAGGTTCGGGAGATTATTAATTTATTAGGTATGAAGGTGTTCTGGTTCCGATTTGCAGCCTTGATTTTGGTTTATGTATTTCAGTGGGCTGAGTTCATATAATTTATGGTTTCATTTAAGGGTCGAAAATGTGTCCTTCTGTCTGTTACAAACATTTTCACAACCCCCTGCTCGCTTTATATGCATTTTTAAAGGGTACAGTATATAAAACTTCTACCTTTTAAGACATAGAAGTATGTATACATAGTATGTATCTCATCTGAGATCTATGATAAGGATGCCAGATTTTTATACTCTGTACCGAAGGTACACAGAGTATATTGGGTTTGTGCAAATGTATGTAACAGCCAGAAGGAGGCATCTCCGACCCATAAAGTATATATATTCTTGATCAGCATCAACAGCCGAGTCGATATAGCCATGTCCGTCTGTCCGTCTGTCTGTCCGTCTGTCTGTCGCCCGTCTGTCCGTCTGTTTGTCCCGTCTGTCCGTATGAACGAAGGAGATCTCAGAGATGGTAAGAGATAGAGTTTTGAGGTGTATGAACATATATTTCTTATACTTGCAGGCAGATCAAGTTTAGTTTTAATTTTTGCCACGCCCCCTCTTGCCCGATAAAAAGGAAATAACTCCCAGATACATTCGGTAGACATATATTCACTACTATTTTAACCCGACAACATCGTTTTTCACGATAAGACACAAAGCTAACGTAATTAATTGGACCTTGCTGTGAGAGGGAGCGATGTAATTGAGACCGCCTCGACAGAAATCACTAATAAAGATAGTTTTTGTTAATAGGAAATTATATACATAACGAGTTATGTTCTAAAATATTATCTTTCGTACCCCTGGAGCCGCTACATCGATTTTCAACCAGATGAACGATAGTCGAAAGCTTACCCCGATTTTTGAAAAATCACCTTCTAAAGTTATTAGTTTCGTACAAACAGGTACAGAGTATATTACAGTCGGGCTTGACCTCGACTTTCTTATATGTTTGTCGGAGCACTAGAATACAAAAACACATGCACAAGCGAAAAAGCTAATACAAGATTGAAGTTTACACGTGTAAAATATTTTGTGGAAAACTTTTATTTTTTTCTATTTTTTCCCCGAAGTTATCTCAAATGTAAATAAAAAGAGGAAAAAAATTAAAATTGAAAAAAAATATATTTTACACGCTTGTAAAATATTAAAAAAATATACATATTTCCCAAAGGCATCCCAAATGTGAAAATCAACTGGAAAAAATTAAGATTTCAAAAATAAATTTTAAAAATATTTCACACGTGAGTAAAATATTTTCTGTAAAAAAATGGTTTTTGCTCTCCCGAATATTTTTCAAAATATAAATAACAAGGGGGAAATAAATGGAAAATTTTTTTGTACTGTAGGAAAAATGTGTCTTATTTTACGAATCCAACTTATATATAAAAGATTTTGGTTTTGATCTCATCTAATAAAAAATTGGATTCTTCTATTTTTTCCCGAAGTATATCTCAAATGTAAAATAAAAAGGAAAAAAATTAAAATTGCAAAAAAAAAAATATTTACACGCTGTATAATAAAAAAAATATACATATTTCGAAGGCATCCCAAATGAGAAGATCAAGGGAAAAAAGAAGATTTAAAAAAATTTTTAAAATATTTTACACGTGAGTAAAATATTTTGTGTAAAAAAAAATTGTTTTTTTCTCCGAATTTTTTTTTCCAAATATAAATAACAAGGGGAAATAAATGGAAAATTTTTTGTACTGTATGAAAAATGTGTCTTATTTTACGAATCCAACTTATATATAAAAGATTTTGGTTTTGATCTCATCTGATACTTGTACACTCTCAAGAACGATCTATGATATTTAAAAATTTAAAACAGCGCAGCTTAAATCAAAATTAAATGAATTGTGTGTCCACAAACAAAGTTTTGAAAAATAACGTTTTTTTTTTTTTGGATTTTAACTTGATCTCTTACCCCGCAGGCGATGATCCTTGACTAACGCTTTTTCCATTACCACTGCCCGTATGTATATGACGTTGTGGTGGCGTGGGCTGATGATGAGGCGATGAGGTGGGCGTACTCTTGGCACTACCTCCATTTGATGATGAGCTTCCTCCGGCCACGGCCACTTTACGCTTTGGTGATAGCTCCTGGGCATTCTCGCAGACGTTTTCGGTGTTGACGACCTGCTCCAGCATGTGTATCTTTAGCATGATTGACTGATTGATTGATTGATTGACTGGTTGTTGACGTATGTTTTTGGTATTTTTGGTTTTAAATTTTTGGTTTGTTTTGCTTTTGGTTTGTTGTAGTTTTTTTTGTTTTGTTTTATTTTCACTTGTTCAGTTTACATTTTCCTGATTGCGGCTAGACAGGGAAAGGGAGAGGTTAAAATTTTATGCATTTTTAATGCACGATCAAGTGTCTTTTCTGACTTTGCCTGGTCACTTGACGTTACTTTTACGATGAAGAAAATCTAATTTATGCTACCCCAAAAAAAAAAGGTAGCCAGCAATAAAAATAAAATAAATGGAAATTTTTAATAACTGAAACTTTATGGTTGGATCTTTAGTCATAAAAATTCATAAAAATGTTCTTTTATTGTGTTTTTTGTTAAAAAACGAAACAAAGAAAATCACTCAAGCTCAAACAGGGGAGAGGGGGGGTAATGCCTTTGCGCGTGAAAAGTGCGTACAAAATCGAGAAGAAAAGCAAACAAACCCGCACATGTGTAAAAGAAAAGCCTCGCTCCATTTTCCTCCTCCTCCTCCTCCTTCTCAAAAAAACTTTGTCTTGAACCTGCCCCACTGACAATTGGCTTAGGTCTTAAGTAGCTGCTTTGGAATGGTGGGGAAAATTGTAATGGCTGCCGGCACGTGTCCAAGTGCCGCCCAGCAAATGATTTATGATTTATGCCATTGACTGAAGGCATCTCCAGTCTCTTGTTCTTTCAGTCAGGTGCCAACCCACCCGGTTGAAGTGGTAATGTACGCACATTATGAACGAATGATGGGGGTTTGTGGAGTGGGGGGGGGGATGGGGGTAGGTAAGTGGTTTATAAATGAAAATGCTGGCAAACAGAAGTGAAAAGTGAGTTGTCAAAGGCAAAGAGTTGTGTTGGGAGACATAACTTGAGCTAATTAGATTATAATTGCAATAGCTGGGATTTTATGCGTTTCAAATGAGATTTGTTAGGTTTACCAAGCACTAAATAAAGGCGTTAAATTATGCGGTTTGCTAAAGCGTTTTTGGGGTAGGCAGATTTTAAAATTACTTTTTTAAGAGTTTGCAAAGAATTCTTGTGAATAAGTGACCGTGGAGGAAACTTAGTTTATAAACCGCTGGTAGCAGTCAATGAAAAAGTTACCCTGGGTATTCATTTGGTGAACTAGTTTAAATGAACTAGTCATAGAAATGAACTAATCAAGTAGGTTTCAATGTTTGAGCTATATTTAATTTTCGAACCAGTTACTTTTGGAACTATAGTTCAATTTGGAACTAGTTCATTTCTAAGAAATTTTTTTATAAAATGAACTATAGTTTAAAAATAATCCATTGAATTAGGTCACTACTGGTGACTTTTTCACAATAGTTCATTTTGGAACTAGTCCATTAAAGAATAGTCTTTTTATCAAATGAACTATAGCTGAAAAGTAAACTACTGAATTAGGTCATTAAAATGAACTAGATTCTCCAACTCTATTAAATACGTATCAAGAGAGTTTTATCAAATTTCGTAAACTAGTTCAAATGAAAATTTTTTTAAGATGAACTAATAAACTAAGTCTCAGTGTATGAACTGTAGTTCAGTTTTTTAATTCATTCACTTTTGAACCAATAACTTTTGAACTATAGTTCATTTCAAATAAATCTTTTTAATAAAATGAACTATAGTTTGAAAATTAACTAATGAATTGGGTCAAATAAAAATGAACTAGATTCTCCAACTCTTATTAAATACGACGAGTACGAATTTTCCCCCAATTTTAATGAACTATTTCAAATGAAACAGTCTTTAAAATGAACTTATAAACTAAGTCTCTGTGTATGAACTATAGTTCATTTTTTGAACCAGTCACTTTTGAACTATAGATTGTTTTGGAAATTTTTGAACTAGTTCATTTAAAAAAGAACAATTTATCCAACTAGATTCTCCAACTCTATTAAAAATGTATCAACGAGAGTTATACCTAATTTCGTGAACTATTTCAAATGAAAAAGTCTTTAAAATGAACTTATAAACAAAGTCTCTGTGTATGAACTATAGTTCATTTTTTGAACCAGTCACTTTTGAACAATAGATTGTTTTGGAAATTTTTGAACTAGTTCATTTAAAAAACAACTATTTCTCCAACTAGATTCTCCAACTTTTTTTAAATACGTATCAACGAGAGTACTACCCAATTTCGTGAACTGGTTTAAATGAAAAAGTCTTTAAAATGAACTAATAAAGTAAGTGTCAGTGTATAAACTATAGTTCATCTTTTGAACCATTCACTTTTGAACTATGGATTTTTTTGAACTAGTTCATTTAAAAAACAACTATTTCTCCAACTAGATTCACCAACTCTTTTTAAATACGTATCAACGAGATTTTTACCCAATTTTGTGAACTAGTTCAAATGAAAAGTCTTTCAAAATGAACTAATAAATTAAGTCTCAGTGTATGAACTATAGTTCATTTTTTGAACCATTCACTTTTGAACTAAAGTTTTTTTTTTGACATTTTTAAACTAGTTCATTTTAAAAAAAATATAACAATTGTTAAAAAATTTAACTAAATTAAATAAAATAATTTAATTTCAAAAAATTTGTTCAAAAAAATAAACAATAGTTCAAAAAGTGAATAGTTCTTATAAAATTAACTAATGAATTAGGTCATTAAAAGAACTAGTGTCTCCAACTCTATTAAATTCGTATCAACGAGAGTTTTACTCAATTTCGTGAACTAGTTCAAATAAAAAAGTCTTTAAAATGAACTAATAAACTAAATCTCAGTGTATGGGCTATAGTTAATTTTTTGAACCATTCACTTTTGAACTATAGATTATTTTGGAAATTTTTGAACCAGTTCATTTAATTAAAAATTTACAATTGTTAAAAAAATTAACTTAAATTAAATAATTTAAATTCATTCAAAAAAATTGTTCTAAAAAAGTTCTTTAAAAATAAACCAATGAACCAAGTCATTAAAATGAACTAGTTTCTCCCACTCTATTATATACCTATCAAATAAAGTTGTGATGAATTTCGTAAACTTGTTCAAATAAACTACTCTAATAAATGTACTAATGAACTAGGTCTATTATAGTTCATTTTTTGAACCATTCACTTTTAAACTATAGTTTTTTGGACATTTTTGAACTAGATCATTTAAAAAAAAAATATAAACAATTGTTAAAAAAAATTAACTAAATTAAATAAAAATTTTACTTCAAACTATTTATTTTGCCATTCACTTTTGAACTATAGTTCATTTTGGAACTTATTGAACTAGTTCATTTAAAAAGAACTTTAGTTCAAAAAACTTACTAAAGTTCATAAAGTTAGTTAAAAAATGAACAATAGTTTACAAGTGAACAGTTTATATAAAAATGAACTTACAGCTGCGAAAAAATAATAGGACCACCCTCACAAGCAAATTTACAAAGACGTTCTAGCTTCATTTGTAACATTTAGAAACCTTTTGAATACGTTTTTAGAATGAGAAGATCATAAAAATTATGAAAGGAAAAAATCCGTGGTTTATTTTACCGTTTTTAACAAATTTAAAGAATTTTTTGAAAAAAATAGGGAAATTAGGCGAAAAAATAATAGGACCTTATCAAATATGCACTTAAAATTACAAAACCGACTTAAATGATTACTGAAACATAATTGTATATAAAGCTAAGATTATTCTAATAAATTTTATGTTTATTGGGGATGCCTCTTTATTGGCTATAAAGGCTGCGCAATGTCCTGAATTCGATTCTATTAAGTCACTGAAACCGTTTAAGAGGAATCTTGTTTCAGGACTCCTGGAAAGTCTTCCATACTGATCCGATGATGGTTGGCTTAACTGTAGTAACTGCCTTTTGATATTAGACCACCGATTTTCAATGGGATTAAGGCCTGATGACTGCAGGCCACTCAAAAACTTTCTACAAAATGTTTTTTTTAACCATCCCTTTGGTTTTTCCTGGGGTCATTGTCTTGTTGGAAGACGCAAACTAGCGGCATCTCATATTCTGTGTTAGGAAGCATCAAATATCAAAAATATAACCGTATACATGCTGATTCATTAAGGTTTTCAACAATATAGTCGACCTACTCCATAGTAAGAAAAAGATCCAAATACCCCATTACACTGGAGCCTTCATGTTTAATGATTTTTCCAGTGTATTTTGGATTGTTTTCCGAGTTAAGAGGACTCCTGGCGTATAAAAGAGAACCTTTTCCACGAAACATAACAACTTAACTGTAATATTTCCAGTAAAATATTCCCACATTTTGGGGATGTCCAATTAAGATGTTCCTTTGCGAATTTCATAAGCTGGTTACTAATATGTGTGGTTTTAAAAGTGGGACTGTCCTTCCTGGGCCTCCCGGGCTTTTGAGTTTTGTTCTTTGGGTCATGTGAACTTTGCACTGACGCAGTATATATTGAGGTCCTTTTTGAGCTCAGTTGCAGCCCTAAAGAGATCCTCTCTTGTCCTCGCGGATCCATCTTTTGACGTGAAACAGGGCCAGGAATCGCTTTTTGTGCAATTGTTTCAGTCTTGTCTTTTGTAGTTTATTGCGTTCCGTATTATTTTATTTGAATACCCAACCAATCGAACAACTTCTTGAAAGGATTTTTCCAATCAAAATCGATTTTTTTGATGATATCACTATTTTCCGAACTCAGTGTTTTCAGAGCCTTGTTTGATGATTAGCTTACCTTGATGATCAAAATAATAAAATCAAGAGTCAAATCCCTTTAACCACATGCTTTTGTCAAAGTAATTCTGCGAATATATAGCGGTTTTTATGAAGAATGCAAAAAGTGGTCCTATTATTTTTTTCCGCATTTTTAAGCTCTTTATCCATTAAAAATAAAAAACAAAATATTGAGAACCATTTCAAGGGCAGATTATCTTTTTTCTTATTAGGGGAATACTACAATAAAAAAAACAAGACTTGAAAAACGCGACACTAATTGTTTGTTTTTATAAACTAGGTCATTAAAATGAACTAGATTCTCTAACTCTATCAAATAGAGTTGTGCCGAATTTCATGAACTAGTTTTAATGAACTAGTCATTAAAATGATCTAATGAACTAAGACTCAGTGTTTGAACTATTGCTTATATTGTGAAAAGTGAAAGCAAAAGTCAGAGGAAAGGTTTTAGCACACAAAATTTGCCAAGTAATGCAAGAAAAAGAACCACCTCCAATTTTTCCCATCAAAAATGAACTACATATACCCATGATCGACCCAAATCGTGTGGGAATTTTGTATTTTTCAGGTCGGAAGCGATTTGTAGAACACCTGTGATAGTTCATAAAATGAACTAGATCATTAAAATGAACTAGACTCTCCTACTCTACGTACGAATCAACTGTGCTTAATTTCGTCAACTAGTTGAAATGAACTTGTCATAAAAATGATATAATGTGTGTTTGAACTATTGTTTATTTTATAAAAAGTGAAAGTCAGAGGAAAGGGTTCAGCACACAAACTTCCCAAGTAAAAAAAAACCACCCCAATTTTTCCCGTGGAAAATGAACTACATATACCCATGTTCGACCCAAATCGTATGGGAATTCGGTCGTTTTTGGGTCGGAAGCAATTTGTAAAACACCTGTGATAGTTCATAAAATGAACTATACTTCAAAAGTGAATCAAAAAATGAACTAATGAACTAGATCATTAAAATGAACTAGAATCTCCAACTCTAGTATCAACCAGCTTTAGGCTGAGTTCAGATTGTTCAACGCATGAGACATGATAATCTGAAAGCCTTCATAAAGAATTGTTTTGAATGACAAATGACAAGCTATTCACAATGAAAACAAGGCAACATAAGAGCCTACTAGATTGTCATGTCTCATGTGTCGAACAGTGTGAACCCAGCCTTATTATGTAGTTTTTCGAACGAATCAAAAATTTGAAAGAATCACTAAGGACCTCTTTAGTACATGCACTAATCAAATTAAGGCTTAGATGTTCTAAAATTTTTAATATTATTGTCCATAGTGCATTATGAGCAATGTAAAAGAAGCTCCTAAGATATGAGCATTTACTCAGACCAATGAGAAAAGTATTCGGTTTTTAAAAGGTACACTGATCCGCAAGAGAGACTTTTTCTGTGAGAACAAAAGTAACAAAGTCGTTATCAGTTGGCAAAAGATTTTATTTAGAAGAACTTCAGTATCTAAAATATAAATATCCGGTTTTTACACCAACCAAGGGCCAAGACGAGCTTCTTTCAATCTCTTGACTTGTGTTCTTTTTAATTTTCGGACAAAAGAAAGGAACTTACAATTTTTACTTCCAATTTTTGACATGATGAAGATTGCTACATAAAGCTCTCTTGGTTGGGATTTACAACTGAAGCAAACTTCACGAAGTTTTCTGTGGCGTGGAATTTAGAGGACATATTTCAAACGAATAGTAAGAAATACATTTAAATCTCTCGCCTACTAAGAAAACTTCAAGAAGTTTGCTTCATAATGAAAATCCCGTCCTAGATTTCTATTTGAAGCTTCTTTTAAACTCAATATATTAACAATTATCTGATGAAGTTTTCTTAGTTTAATGCTATATTTAACCGTTACGTAACCGATATTCCATAACCCTAAAGAATCGTATGCGAAATATAGCTATTGCTCCAAGCAATTACCGATAACATACCCGTTATTCGTTTCGGTTTTAATCTCTGATTTCAACTTATCTGACAACACGAGTTATCGATAAGCAAATAACCCTAAAATAACACGGAACCAGATCAATCGGAACAAAGCATAGAAGTATTATTGAAAAACTTCATGTCACGCTAGGTCATAAAGCTTTTTGCACCTCTTTCCTACAAACAAAATTTTCATGAAGGAAACTTTGTTGGGTAAATTTGGTTGTAAATAGCTGGTGAAGGTGACCGAATGAGTAAAAGTTTTTAGGAAAAAATCTTTCTTTATAAGATTTTCCGAGGAAAATCATTGATATTCTTTGGTAAAAGACATAAAGTTAGGTCAGGTTTAAGTTTGTGAATAAGGTCAGTCTATTCTGGAATTCAATACGATTGGAACGATAATTCTTTAACGACAATTAAAATGAAGTCCAAGTTCCAACTTATTCAACCTCTTCAGATTTTGGTCCTTCGAGCCGGATTTAATTTGACATTCAAAAAAAGTCATTAAATAATAAATAGATGGATACACTCAATATATGCCACAATTTAACTTTAAAAGGTCATAAATAAACACCCTAAAATGAAGCTTTCAGTAAAATACAAAAAGTTGTATTTAAATCTCTTTAAAAGTCAATAACTTTACTTTTTGCCAATTTCATTTTGAATATTATTTGTGTATCTTCCTTTTGCTGATAATTCATTTAGCCTTAAGCGTCAGCTCTCACATCGCAACACATTTGGCAAATCGCTTGGAAATGTCGAAAAAAAAAAAAGTAAAAATCTCTTGAAATGCAATTACCCAATGTGTACATAAAAATCATTCGACTTAAATCGCATTAAGAGCAATCATTTTTTATATCATTGCAGTTTGTATTCAACACGCAACTTCCGTTGCGCAAAATTTGTCATTTCCGTATGCGAAAATGGGCCCTCAGGTGAGAGAAATAGTATAATGAAAAGCTAGCTAAATTCAATTACTTGGGCGCAGAAAACAATTTTAAAGGCCTCGACTTGTTTGCAATATGAAAAAAAAAAAAATGAATGCATATAGAATAATTTATTTAAATCAGCATCCAGCCGCCCCCAAGAAGTTGGCGACGACGACGACGACGACGACCTTTTATGGTGTCGGGCAAAAAAAGAATACAAAATATAAAATATATTCATTCGCTTTGCTAGTGGCTGGTTGTAGACAAATTAATGTCAGTGCTGGTAAATTGTGTGGGTCGATTGCTCACTGCTAATGGCAAAAAGAGAAAAAAAAAAATATAAATATAAGTGATATGAACCACCCCAGTGAACATGAGCATCACAGAAAGATTTGTGTCAATTTAGTCAGAATGTCGCGAAACAATGATAAATTTTTATTATTATTTTGTTTGTCTGTGGCGTCTTCAATTTGGCATTTTTTTATTGATGTGTTGTGATCTGAGTGCAAAATGAAATTGTCGAGATTTTTTCTGATTGAGTTAATGTGTAAGTAAAAAAGTTGAAAAAAAAAAAGAAAAAGATATACGAGGGAGCATTGAGACAAGTCAGTGACTTTTTGAGTTCAACTTAGAACTTTTAATAGATTTAGTGTCGATTTTTGAGCCAGCTGCGTTTGTCAGAATGTTATTTCTCCTTTTCATTCCTCTATTCAGTTCTGTATTCATTCCTCTATTCATTCCTATGTTCATTCCCTTATTCATTCCTCTATTTACTTTAGTTTTCATTCCTCTATTAATTTCTGTATTCATTCCTTTGTTCATTCCTCTATTTATTCCGCTTTTCATTCCTTTATTAGTTTCTGTGTTCATTTCTCTATTTTTTCTCTATTTATTTCAGTATTCAATCCTCTGTTCATTCCTATGTTCATTCTGTTCATTCCTATATTCATTCCAAAATTTATTCCTCTATTCATTCCTGTATTGACTTTAGCATTCATTCCTATATTCATTCCTCTATTAATTTCACTTTTATTCACTCTTCATTTTCTCTATTCTTTTCTCTATTCATTTACGTATTCATTTCTCTGTTCATTTCTCTATTCATTCCTCTATTTATTTCAGTATTCAATCCTCTGTTCATTCCTCTATTCATTCCTGTATTCATTCCTATATTCATTCCTCTATTCACTTTAGTATTCATTCCTGATTCACTTAAGTATTCATTCCTCTATTCACTTAAGTATTCATTCCTCTATTCATTCCTCTGTTCATTCCTCTATTCCTTCCTCTTTATTCTTTCGTCTTCATTCTCACTTCTTAATCATTCTATTCATTTCAGTATTCATTCCTCTGTTCATTCACTTTAGTATTCATTCCTCTTTTCATTACTCTATTCATTTCAGTTTTTTTTCCTCTATTCATTCCTCTATTCATTTCAGTATTCATTCCTCTGTTCATTTCTCTATTCATTCCTTTTTTTATTTCAGTATTCATTCTTTTCTCATTCCCCTCTATTCATTCCTCTATTCATTTAGTATTCATTCCTCTATTCACTTTAGTATTCAGTCCTCTATTCATCTCTATTCATTCATTTCAGTATTCATTCCTCTATTCATTCTCTATTCCCTCTATTCACTTTCAGTCTTCATTCCTCTATTCTTATTTCAGTATTCATCTATTCATTTCATATTCACTTTAGTATTCATTCCTCTATTCATTTCAGTATTCATTCCTCTGTTCATTTCATTCATTCCTCTATTCATTCCTCTATTCATTCCTCTATGTATTCACTTTAGTATTCATTCCTCTATTCATTCATTCTTTCATTCCTCTATTCATTCCTCTATTCATTTCTTCATTCCTCTATTCATTTTTCTATTCATTTCAGTATTCATTCCTCTGTTCATTCCTCTATTTATTTCAGTATTCAATCCTCTGTTCATTCCTCTATTCATTTCTGTATTCATTCCTATATCCATTCCTCTATTCACTTTAGTATTCATTCCTCTATTCATTCCTGTATTCACTTTAGTATTTATTCCTCTATTCATTCCTCTGTTCATTTCTCTATTCATTCCTCTATTCACTTTAGTATTCATTCCTCTATTCATTCCTGTATTCACTTTAGTATTCATTCCTCTATTCATTCCCGTATTCACTTTAGTATTTATTCCTCTATTCATTACTCTGTTCATTCCTCTATTCATTCTCTATTTACTTTAGTCTTCAATCCTCTATTCATTTCAGTATTCATTCCTGTAATCACTTTAGTATTTATTCCTCAATTCATTCCTCTGTTCATTCCTATTTTCTCTATCATTCTATTCCTTTAGTATTCATTTCTCTATTCATTCTCTCAGTATTCATTCCTCTGTTCATTCCTATATTCATTCCTATATTCATTCTTCTATTCACTTTAGTCTTCATTCCTCTATTCATTCATCTCAGTATTCATTCCTCTGTTCATTCACTTAAGTATTGATTCCTCTATTCATTCCTGTATTTACTTTAGTATTTATTCCTCTATTCATTCCTCTATTCACTTTGGTCTTCATTCCTCTATTCATTCATTTCAGTATTCATTCCTCTGTTCATTTCACTTTAGTCATGGTATAATTATGTAAGGTAGAGTCATCAGAAATTCACCATGCGAGAGGGGTGCCAGTACCAATGTCAACACGGCACAACGCCTGCTTAGGTGTATCAAATAATAGCTTCAACATTGACATTTGCTTTGCTACTGACTGTTTTTCACCATTCGACTGGCACCCCAAAAAGAGGCAGCCTACTTTACTGACCTCACCTTATATAATTCCACCATGGTACAGACCACCCTGAAAATATAATTACAAACAAACACAGTGTGTGTGTAGATCGCTGCTTGTCTCGATCCTCGCTTATAAGGGTTTGTTTTTTCCCTGTTGTTTTTGTTGTTCGACTGCTCCCAAAACTCAAATTTTTTGCCCACCGAGGATGTAGTTCAACGTTATCTCGCTTCAGCCTGGTTAAGTTGCTACACTTACCGATTTTAGGTCTTGATAATATTTTGTAAGACAGCCTCTTACGTTTTCTATAACGGATAGGACTGAAAAGTATGGTATCAAGTCATGAAATTACAGTTTAAGCTCAAAATAAAAGATTTAAGCATTTGCCTGTTGTAACATTCATGAAATTTGGTCCGAAAAGCTTACTTAACTTTGGGAATATAGATTCCAATAATACTTTGAAGCGGAGGCATTCTAACTTTGCTTAATCCAAATGTTTTCAATCCTCATACCATGACTATGTCCTCAAGCTTTGATGTTGGCTTAAGGGGGTCTTCTACCTTTGAAAATATTTTTCGATTTTTTTGTTTTGCCTTATTATTCTGAACATTCCCCTTTCATCCCCCTTTAAACCATTTTCAATTATTCGAAATAGTTTAGCAGATATATCCGTTTTAGTGGAGCAATGTTCTTGCCAGTGAGTATTTTCAACGTTGCTGAAAACTTTAACCGCGTTTTTCCCTAAACCACGTTTTTTGACCTGTAGCATGATTCAGTTCTACGGAACCGATTTTGATCAGCCATGTTGCAATCGACGCAGAATTGATGTAATTCTGGCCCGTACCTCAATCATGAAGATAAAAAATTTTTTACTATTTTTTTTACACTAAACAACAAAAAAAAATCGTCGAAAATCTAATTTTTTTTTAAATGTTTGTAAATTTTAGAAAAAAAATTTTTTTTTTATGATTGAGGTACGGGTCAGAATTACATCAATTCTGATCATAACCTCATTTACCGTTTTCAATTTCGATAATATGGAGTCCCGGAATCATGGCCACCACCTCTACACCTTTTTTTTTTTGAGGCCTTATTTGGCAGGCCGATAACTTTTTGAACAGCCCTCGAATTCCAAAATTTTTTTTTTTTTATTTTACTATTTAATTAATTAGTAACACAAAACAAAAAACCATATTGAAAAAAATTTATGGTTTTCTCTCCAGAATTTTTGTAAAAAACACTCATAAAACACTCGTCAAAGGTAGAATACCCCCTTAAAAAAATGAAAAAATTAAATGTATTTCATCAGTGAAGCCTACCGATTGCCTGTCGTTTAGTCGCACGATTCATGAAAAACAAATTTTTTGACCCACGATTCACGCACAAAATTTTTTGAGTCACGCACGTTTCATGCACGAATCGAATTTTTGCGTGGAGAGACCTTAATTCTTTCATGGGTTTTATGGCCACTCTGCGCCGTTTGTATGGAGTAGCGGCGAGCGTCGATGATGAGGAATAATATTATTTTTTATCAAATATTATTGAAAAGTACATACGTGAATATTACATGACTTATATTCACGATCACAGTGTTTTCTCACGTTTAAGTCTTCGAATTTTGTGGATTTTAAATAAAACGTTGCGTTGAGTCTATTCAAATGACCAACTTAAAATCAAAGTGATTGCTTAGACATTTCAAGAATCTTCGATCTTTGTGAGTATAAATTCACACATGTCTGCTATTACCTATTGAATTTTTTGTAATTGCTAGAACTATATGGTCACCTGTAGCATATCGACTTTTCAGCAACGAAATAGAACACTTGGGACTTGCTTTGAGTTTTTTTATAGAAAACAAGAAATATTATCTTGTTTACTCAGTTTTCAACGATTATTTTTTGGGATAATTTGTTTAATCTATTTATACAACTAATATGTTCAGTATTAATATTATAACAACCCCCTCCCCCCCTCCCTGGGTACAATATTATCGCAACTAATTTATGAATGATAACTGTGTCAAGTGCTTGACATACTCCAAATATTGGCTAACCCCATTTTACTCCCACAAGTTGAGTCAACATTTCGCAATCTGATTTTGGGTAACACTATTTATTATATATGACCATATCGATACGTCATTGTACATTTATTCTAAATGTTTGTTCTTACTTAAAAATTGACTCACAACTTAGTGTTTTGTGGTTTGCTTATCAGGCTGAAGCAAAGGTGGAGGAAATATTGATAAGAATAAAAGTGTGAAGCTGTCAAATAATTTTGTTCGGCACCTTAGGTGTTTGATATGACTTCTTAGCTCTGCTTCCGCTTGTTGTCTGCCTCCTTCCGTTTTTTTTTTTTTTTTTGCCAAGTTCAAAGTTGGCCGCTTCCGTGTACCCCCAAATTGTTTCGTGTACATTTCCCTATTCTCGTTTTTTTTTGTTTCATTTTACAAGTTACACGTGTTTAAATATTTATGCCTTGACAAAATTTTGGTAAACAACCAAATACAATTTTTTTTGAACTTGGACTTTTAGGAGTTTGGTTTTCTGGTTTATGTTTGGTTAGCGCCTTGCCGTCCAAATAAGATTCAACAGCTGTTGGCATTTTGCCTTTCAGTCAACAACAAATATTCTTCTAAATTTATACTTGTTTGCGGTTATTTGTGTTGTTGCTGTTGCCGTTGCTGCTGCTGTTGCTTCTGTAGAAATTATTTTTAAATACAATTTTGATACAATTTTGGTTTCTATTGCAATACATAAATTTATCTTATCAGGTTTCAATGTTTTATTTTTGTGTGGTTGGGTCTAATCAGTCTGGAAGGAAAACAACCTTGAAAGTTTCTTCTTCTTGGTAAAACGATACGTTGAGAGATTTAATCAAAATTGAGTGGTTATTTTAACAAGACTGCTAAGGTCTCGAAGAACGTCACGTCGCTTTTCGAAATCGATGAAAGCACATTATTACATTGCATCTCTATACCAATCTATTTATCTCTTTATCATATAAAAAAAGTTTGTCTGTCTTACTGACTGACTGATTCATAGGCAATCTACGCACAGCCTAAACGGAAAGCTGACAGTTTTACAGAACTTTCTATATTTGGACGGGGTTGTGGAAATTATTAGCCCCAGAGGTGGAAAAGTTTATATGGGGAATTTTGTTTTTTCAACCAATCGACTTTAAATTTGGTTTGTAAGTAAAGTACGCCAATTAATTGGAAACGTGTTTTTCCAATTTTGAAAAATTCGCCCACAAAAAAAATGGCTGGAAAATTGAGAATGGGAAAAAAGTATAACTCATCCAATTGACTGAGGGTGGAAAAATTCCAAATGGAAAAAACTATTATTCATTCTTTGTAAGGATATTTCGCAAAATAATAAGATATGCGATTTTCCGATGTTAAACAAGTAAGAAAGTCAGTCAAGCCTCTGTACCTGTTTGTATTTAACTGATAACTTTAAAGTGTGGGGTCACACAAACTGTGCAAGTGCTGCCCATCACAATTACGGGCAGTGCTGCCCAGCGTAATTATTTGATTTGCTTATAACTCGCATATTGTTCATCTGATCTGGAAACGGTGTATGGTGGATAGATAAGTAATGACGATTAAAGTATATGCCTAAAAGGTTCAAATTATCTATCTTTAAAATTGTGGAAGATATGCGATTTTTTTCTAATTGGGTGGTAACTCTGCCATCGTTCATCTGATCGGAAAACAATGTATGGGGGTTCGATAAGTAATGATGAGTAGAATATATGTCTAGAAGGTTCGAACAACCTAACTCCAAAATTGTGGAAGATATGAGGTTTTTTTTGGTTTTGTGAGAAAAGTATGCAAAATAATTAAACATATGATTTTACGATAGTAAAAAGGAAAATGGTCGGTAGGAAAAAAATCGAACGGAGTAGGGAAAAAAATTTTTTATCGAATGACTTTTAACCCAAATTAACAAAATAATTAGACTATATGATTTTCTGATGTAGGAAAATCCATCTGCAGGGTCGGAAAATGGACGGAAAATTATGTGTTGTATACGATTGACTTTAAAATCGGTTTGTGCGCACATTATTCAAAATATTTAGACATGTGATTTTCCATAGCCACAATGGAACTCATGAAATTATAGATAAATAGGAGGAAAGGCATTACAACGGGCCAGATGGTTCTACACAAATTACCAAAAATGCCACATTTGCTGACCTGACCTTTTTTTCAAAAATAAACAAATCAACTTCAAAGTCAAATAACCTTCAACTTAAGTATCTGCCCATATGTGAATAATATTCTTCTTAAAAATAATAACCACAAATTCAAAAAAAAAAAAATATTTTCCAAACACAAAACTTACAATTTTATGAGTGTTATTTTCCACATTTTTCGCTTTATGTTTTGCTGGCACAGGTGTAAACAGATCATAAACAAACAAGAAAACTGAAAACTGGCAAAGGCAATTTAAGTAAACACCAAAAACGCATATGAAAAAAAAGAAAACAGCAAAAAAAAAACAGTGGCAAATTCTGGCTAAAAGTGGTGCCCCAATCCCATTTGGCAGGGAGCCAGATGAAGCGCACGCCCCATAAATTAAAATCGCGTGTAGACAAAAGAGCAGCAAGGGGTGGAGGAGAGGGAGAAGGTGGAGCAGATAACGGTAAATATTGGAAACCAAAATCAATGCAGGCGAATGACACAGCAAGGCTTGGGCACTTCAACTTGAACTCAGAGGCAAAATGATAGTAAGAGATGACAAGACAATTGATGGCCAGACAACAGGGCCAGACAACAAACTGAATGAATGAAATATGCAAAAAAAAAAAGACAGAAAACAGAGAGAACACAAGAAGTGCAAAAGATGTGGCCAAAACGAAAAAAAAAAAACAACCAGCTGTTACATCAATCTGCCATGCGTCGAGGCCAATTTACTTATTGAGTTCATTTACATTTGCTTTGATTTCTTTTCAGTTACAAAAAAAAATATGCAACAGGCCCAAAACAAAGAAGAAAGCCAAGGAATATCAAAGGGGAGTTACCCAACCAGGTGAGTTTCAAAAAAAAAAAAAAAACACCACACAAAATTCCTTCGCTGCAACAGTCGAAAATATTTTGTTGTTTTTTTGCAAACCTGCCAACTGCAACTCAAAAACAAGTAAGAAAAAGTTAGGTTAAGTGAGAAGACTAACAAATACCCTGGACACTGGGAAACATAATTTAGTTGATGGCGTAAGCAATCACTGTAATTGCTTCACCCTGTTTAAAAAAAAAATCATCAAAAATTGTTCAAGCATAACTGCCGTGTTTTTTGTCCTATTTTATTAAAATTTGTAGAATAAATAGATATTAAACCTTGGTTAAGGCATTTAACACACTTAAATGGGCTTAAAAATCGTTTTGTGCCTCACTTCCGTGTTTTTTGTCCGATCTTCTTTACATATTCCGAAAAAATAAATATTAAACGTAAGTGAAGGCATTTTAAACCACAGTTATTTAAACAAAAAATCGTTTCAATCATAATTCCCGTGTTTTTTGTCCTATTTGATAAAGATTTTTAGAATAAATAGATATTTAACCTTGGTTAAGGCATTTAAAACCACTTAAATAAGCTTAAAAAATCGTTTTGTGCATAACTTCCGTGTTTTTTGTCCGATCTTTTTTAGATTTTTCGAAAAAGTAATATGAAACGTAATTAAATGTATTTTAAATCAAATGAATTTGAATAAGCATGAAAACATCGTTTTGTATCCTAACTTCCGTGTTTTTTGCCCGATTTTTCTTAGATTTTCGAAAAAGTATAAGCTAAACGTAATTAAAGATATTTTAAATCAAATGTATTTAAATAAGCATAAAAATTCGTTTTTAAGCGTAGCTTTCGTGTTTTTTGTCCGATTTTATTTAGATTTTCAGAAAAAATATTTATTTAACCTAAGTAAAGGCATTTTAAAACGCAGTTAAATAAGCATAAAAAACGTTTTGTGCATAACTTCAGTGTTTTTGGTCCGATCTTATTTGGATTTTTAGAATAAATCGATATTAAACCTAAATAGTTATTAAGGCATTTTAACATATAATTAACAAAACGCAGTTAAATAAGCTTGAAAATTGTTTTGTGCCTAACTTTCGTTTTTTTTCCTTGTCCGATCTTCTTTAGATTTTTTAGAAAAATAGATATTAAACATAATTAAATGTATTTCAAATCAAATGTATTTAAATTAAGCACGAAAAATTGTTTCTGCCACAACTTCCGTGTTTTTTTAGTCCGATCTTTATTAGATTTTCAGAATAAATAGATATCAACCCTAAGTTAAGGCATTTTAAAAACCATTTAAATAAGCTTGAAAAATTGTTTTGTGCATAACTTCCGGGTTTTTTGTCCGATCTTCTTTAGATTTTGAGAAAAAAAAAATATTAAACCTAAGTTAAGGCAAATTTAAAAAAATTGTTTCAAGCTTAACTTCCGTGTTTTATGTCCGATCTTTTTTTTTATTTAAAATAAATAGATATTAAGCCTTGGTAAAGGCATTTTGTTTTCTGCCAAACTTCGTGTTTTTTTGTCCGATCTTCTTTTAGATTTTCAAAAAAATAGATGATTAAATTATTTTACATAAATATATTTATTTTTGGGAGATTTTCAAAATTTGAAAGAAACTTCATCTGCGATGAGCATTTAAATTTAACTAAAGGCGCTGCAACAACAAAATGCATTTAATTTCCATTTGAGCGGATTAAAGGGGGTCTCAAAGGGCCACTACGTGCCCAACGCTGATATATACCTTGTACCTAGTAAGAATTGGCCTACACATATGAATATAACTTCTCGGCTGTTGATGCAGATCAAGAATATTTACACGGGAAAAAAAATTCGAGATATCCAGACATAAATCAATCCGAAAAAATGTCAAAAATAGGACGATCACAATTTTATTTAAAGTAAATATGAAAGAATTGACTTAAGTATGAATTTACCAATTAATAAATAATTACTCTCAGAAAAAATCAATGATGCAAACCGGTTCTGAAACGAACCGAACCAAATCGTACCGAACCGATTATTTGAGCTCGTAAACCGAACCAAGAACCGAACTGGTGTTCTTTTAAAAATGCCGAACCGAACCGAAAACCGCCAACAAAAACGGTTTAATTCGGTTCAATTTATCCATGAGTTTAATGATGTAAACACTACGATATTCTAACTTAAAATTTAGGAATTTTTCAGACAATAGAACAACGCTTCCTTTAGCTGGTAATCCACCGCTTTCGAAATGCTATGGTATAATTGAATTTTTTTTGGAACTTATGGAAACCGCCTTCAAATTCGTCTTTACACATTAAGTACATTTATAATAAGATCAGCTCATCAAGGCAATAATGTACTATATGGACGGTACCTGACTTCTATCTATATAATTAATATATTTAGATTTGGAATTGAAGTTATTGAAAGAAGAGAAAAGAAAAAGATTTTAAAAACGAGTGGAAATATGGAAAGTTTCTTTAAGAAGAGATTCGAAGATTCCTATATTAGGTATGACCGTGTTTTCATTAAGATCGTTTTGTTCTTAAAATTTTAAGTTATTTTGATCTGTTTTTATTGCATTATGTATATAATTATAAATTAAATACAATGGAGTAAGAGTAAATAAGAATCAAATTAAAGTATCTGGAAAGATTTTGAAGTTTAAGTAAATTTATAATCTCGACACGAACTTGAAATGAGAATTTTGTTCTCAGATTTGAATATCCCGAACTTGTTTATGTACGGAATTCTTGAGTGATTTTTTCTGAGTGTAGAATTAATTTTTAAGTAGGATCAGAACAGACTTATATCTTGTGGGATTGCTACAAGAAATCAGCGATTGTTCCGAATCATTCATACTTAATATTAATATACAATATTACAAATCAATTTTTTTTTCCATATTGTTCCAAGTCTTTCGTACTTAATACTGAAAATCAATTCCATGTGTTCTACAGAACGCTATCGACCCCAAAAACGACCTTATTCCCATACGATTTATACGAACACATGGTAATATTTTTTCAGATTTGTTCCAAGTGCTTCGTACTCAAAGCTTTAAATCAATTTTTGTAAACTTGAATTTAGCTCCCCATTTTTTTCTGTTTAGGGTTGCATATGTTTCCTTTTACCTCCTACTCATCACACCCCATCTTCCCCTTTATTACAGGGTACATCAAACCAAAAAAATTAACCAAAATGAAAAACCAACAACAACAGGCAAACCCGTTTCGAAAAGCTAAAAAGAAATTCACGTGCTCTGGAGTGATTTTTTGCCGTATTTCTTTCATTTTTTGTTGTTGTTGTTGGTTTGTCGCCAACAGCAATGCATATTAAACAACAACAAAAACAAAACAACAACGTAGTCATTTAACGGGCACAAACGAAAAAATGCGTAAAGTTTAATTTGCATATTTGCCATTGCGGAAAAAAAAATATAGGGAAAAATTTCAAACAGCTGCAACTGCATCCACAAAGTTTTAAGAGGAAACATATTTTTTTATGGCTGAATCTCTCTGAGTTGATTGGCATTTGTAACAGGCTATAAATATTCAAGGAATCACAAGTTACGAGTAAGAATTATTTTGGGGGGCAATAAAAGAGCTAGACTTAAGTGAAATGGAAAATCTAAAATTGACTGTTTGACTTGAATATGGATTGCACATATGTAAATGTAAAACTGTTAAAAGGGCCAAGCCGAGAAGCTTCTCAATTTCTTGGCTCTTGGATTTTATTGTACACATAGCAACTGCTTTTAATATCGTCTTTGAAACCCAATTCAGTTAAATCACAAAGAAGAAATGTTGTTAAATCAGTGATCGTCATATAGCCCGCCCTGTTATTCCGCTAAAATTTAAATTAAATGCATTTTGTTGTTGCAGCGCCCTTCAGTTTGAATTTAATGCCCTAAGCAGATCAAGTTTCTTTCATATTTGCAAAATAACCCCACAAACCTTTAAAAATTAATTATATTTATTTAAGTGGGTTTTGAAATACATTTACTTAGGCATTATATATATTTTTTTCTGAATATAGGCGTCATTCCAGATGATTTAAAAATTTTTTTTGGCACTATGCTTCACATAAAAAAGAAAGCTTTTCAAAATCATTCAGCTTTCAGAGCTTTTCAAAAGTGTTTCTATTCATATGAATCATAGTGCCGAAATAAATATTTATGCCATCTGGAATGAGGCCTTTTCTAAGGAAGATCGTACAAAAAACACGGATGTTATGCACAGACAGATTTTTAATGCTTACTTAACTGAGATTTAAGTTCAAATCTAAATAAAATCGGACAAAAAACACGGAAGTTAAGCACTTTACCATTTTTCAAATATTATTAAAGAATATTTTAGTGCCCACCGCTGATTTAAAACAATAAAAACTAGCAGCTAACCGTGTAGGATTATTAAAATAAGAGCGCAAACTCAAAAAACAATAGCAATACGAAAAAACAAGTACGAATAAAGGTCGAACTTCATCAACTGTAAAAAAATAGATTAATTACATAATGAAACTGCCAAAAATATTAAATCGGCACTGTGGTCTAACAAATTAATCATTTTTAGTTCTCTATGATTCGACGTAACGTCTGAAATATCATTTAAGTGATTTAATTTTTCCAAGAGAAGAGCACAATAGAAATCTAGAAACAAGTAATAATTTTTATGCCTTGCAGCAAACCCATATACCTAAATATTAAAAGTAATACTTTAAAAGATATAACCACAAAATTTATCAAAATTTATCAATTTGAAAGTCCTACGAATCCTATATCGGTAACTAAAATGTTTTTATTATAAATCTATACATATGTACAGCTGCGAAAAATAATATGGACCACCCCCAAGCAAAAATTTCCAAAGACGTTATAGTCCATTTGTAACATTTGAAACCTTTTGAAATTACGTTTTTTTTAGAATGAGAAGACTCTTAAAAAGTATGAAAGGAAAAAAATCAGCGGTTTATTTACCGTTTTTAACAAATTTTAAGGAATTTTATGAAAAAATAGGGAAATTAGGCGAAAAATAGGACCACTTATCAAATATGCACTTAAAATTACAAAAATCAATTAAATGATTACGAAACATAATTGTATATTAAAGCTAAGATTATTCAATAAATTTCATGTTCATTCATTATTGGCTATAAAGGCTGCGTGTCCCGGAATCGATTCTATTTAGTCCTGAAACCGTTTAAGAGGAATCTTGTTTCAGGACTCCGGAAAGTCTTCCCATACTGATCCGATGATGGTTGGCTTAACTGTAGTAACTGCCTTTTGATATTAGACCACCGATTTTCAATGGGATTAAGGTTTTTATACACTTCGAAAAGTGGCGGCTTAATTGCCCAGAAATTTGTAACGCATAGAAATATTTATTTCCGACCCCATAAACTATATATTCTCTGATCAGGACGACGAGCTGAGTTCATTTCCGCTTGCCGTCCGTCCGTCGTCTGTCCGTCTGTTTCTACGCGAACTAGTCTCTCAGTTTTAAAGCTATCGAGTTGAAATTTTGCACAATGCGTCTTTTTACTGCACGCAACTAATATGTCGTAACCGGCCGGATCAGATGACTATATCATATAGCGCGCCATAGCGATCGGTCAAGAACTAGGAGTTCTCAGTTAGAAAAGACTTTTTTATTTTCCATCGTAGCATCACTAATCTTGGTTTTTTTATATGCTTCCACATAATAAAAATGTATCTTTATCGGATCACTATATCACATATAGCTGCCATAGGGAACGATCGGTCGTAAAATATCAGTCTTTGTGAGAAAAACTTTTTGACTGTCGTAGCGTCTCTAAGCAATATCTATTTGTTTTATATGTTTCACGTAATTCTGAAAAAAATTTATCAATCGGATGACTATAGCATATAGCTGCCATATAAACGGTCGGTCAAAAAACTACTTCTAGTAATAAAAACTTTTTGTTTTTTATCGTAGCGTTCCCAATCTTGGTATATATTTAGTTTTTATGTGCTTTTACATAATTTTTGAAAAAAATTTATCGTCGGATGACTATTGCATATAGCTGCCATAGGATAATCGGTCGGAACATATGTGTTTTACCAAGAAAGTTTTCCTCAAATTTTTATTATCAATGATTTAAAAATTTTAAATAATTGATATCTATATCCTATATATACTTTCCAGTTAAATCAGTTGGAGTAAGTTTACCAAGTGTATTCCAAACTTCGGCACAGTCGAAATTTACTTTACCTTCTCGATTATTTCAACAATGTACAATGAAAAGTTGGAAGCGGCTATAGTTATGCACCAGAGTTTAAAGTGGAACTGAGAATCACCTTGAAAGTTATATTTGAAAAAATGCATCAATCCCTTGTTTCGACCCAAAAAACAGCCAATTCCTTATTCCGGTCGTTTTTTTGGGTCCAGCTTAATAAGAACACCTATTTAATCACAATTGCCATATTAGAAAAATTTTATTAACCATTTATTTTTGAAATATTTTTATTATTTGACCACCGATCTGACTTAATGGGAACTTTTTTTTTATTTCCAACATGCAATAAAAGTTTCGAACCGCATTGTGGTTATATCCAAATCAGATTCCCTTTCGGGAACTCTAAAACCTACTGTTAGGGGTTAGAAAGTTGGAGGAAGACTTTAAGCAAATCAACTTTTGAACCCATACAAAATAAATGCAAAAAAAAGTTGCATAAAAACTTGCAAAAAAGAATTCAGGGGTATTTGTTTAAACCACCCTCATTATGTATCATAGGATTAGCTAATGCTTTCCTTGATCTCAGCTTTCACTCAAACTGCATTTCTACCTCAACTTCACTTTTAAATATCCTCAAAAGAAATTTATTAAAATTTAATATTGTATACCAAAAACCTGTTTGCTTGGCATCATTTAACCTTACAAAAACAAGAAAAAAAAGGAAAATAACAATAAAGCCAAAAACCTTGCTTGTGGAGACAAGCTCCTCGCATCACCATAAACAAATCCGCGCCGCACATAAATCCGCAACAACAAAAAAAACTCAATGGGAACGCATCGAATGTGGATGATAATTGTCATTGATCCTCTCACCTCACACACACGTAGCAATAATGCGTGACGCATTTCAATCGTAAGCAACAACCGGCGAAGGCAGAAAAGACACTTTTTGTAGTTGTTGTTGTTGTTTTTTGTGTGTCAGTTTCGTTGACATTTTGCTTTTAATGGTCCGATGATCGTGTTGTTTCTTGTTTTTGCAAACCCAGTTTTATGTAAACTGACACTTTAGAAATTATAATTTCACTCACGCTGTTTGGAGCTTTGATTCTATTGCATTTCAATTTCTTATTTGTATTTATAATTGGGCCAATTGAAATTTCACTTTTTTCAAAACGTGTTGGCATTTGTTGAATTTCATTTTGATAAGGTAAACCATTTTTTTACCTCTGCACAGTAACTTTGTTGTTGTTATTATTATTTTTGAAATTCGTTCAGGGCCGATGTGCGCAACTGTTACTGCTGCTGCTAATTTACCAAATGATGCGACAATATTCCCGTTACATGAAAGCACAGCATATTTGTAGACTCAGGCGGTTGGACCGACGCAGACGCAGCGGCGGCAACGACGACCGACGACGACCAACGACAGGCATTACCACAGACGCCCCACACGGGCAGTCGTTATCAAGTTAGAGCTGAACCTCAAGACAAAAGCCAACAAATTGGCACAAGCTCAGATTCCAACTTTAAACCTTCACCCCCTTTCACCCTCGCTCGCGCTCTCTCTCACCTCTCTCTCTCTGGTGGCAGCAAAACCGATTAAGCGTGGTCGTTGTTGTTTTTTTTTTTTTTTTGCAGTGGGTACAACCCTGTGCATTTTGTTGCATGGGCGCATTCTTTTGTTTATTTACACATTTTTTATTTACAGGCCAAATGTGTGCAGTTGGAGGAGGCAAACAACCACGAACCAATATGCCACTTCAAACGGTTCCGCTCTTTGTGCCGCGCATTTATTGCATAACTCGCGTGTTTACCCCAAAAGTGATGCAGAAGGCGGAAAATAACCAAACAAACTTTAACCAGCAACCAGCATATACCAATACAGTTGCTCCCCCCATATGTTTTTTTTGGGGAGGAGATGGGCGCTCTCTGGAGAGTAACAGGTGCTTGCCCTCTATCTCCTCTCTCCCTCTCTCTGGCAGTACGCTCATAATGGAATGAAAACATAAACAGTTTGATTTTCTTACACTAAACAACAACAAAAACTTTGCAAAGTTGGGATAGAGTAGGGACGTTTTGAATTAGGAGGAAAACAGAAAATAAAAACTAAGTTTAATTTGAAAAAAATGTGGTTCCAAAATCTTTTTTTAATTCATTTATAACTTACAAACTTTAAGGCCGATATTTTTTTTTCTTCCCCCCCTCATCCCCACCCCCAACCCAATATATACTATCCGCCACATAAAACATACATTTACACCTGTTATTTGTAAGTTAATGTGACCAGGTGATGTGAGGAGATTAAAATCACATTAAATCATTTTTAGATAGGATATAAAATGGCTTACTGACGCCAGAGTGCGCTGCTAATAGCCAAAGGATTGTGGTTTCCATAATTGCCTTTCATATTTAGGCAGGCATTTTCAAATTTCAGCGCTAATGCAGCCATTTATTTCTATTTTAGCTATATATTGTTGTTGTTGACGTGTTTGACATCCCTTTAGGTTAAGGTATGGACAAAAAAACCATAGATACAAATATCATGAAGCTCTTGGCATCGATTATAAGCCTTCAGCGATTTTGTGTATCTATTGCCTACTCAGGCTGAGAATAGATTACACGTTAATTTTTTTAGTGTTCAGTGAAAGTAATTTCCCCACAAACGGTATTCTTGAAGCGCGGCTAAACTCGACTTAAAACTAAACTAACATTCAAGAATTTGCTCGGTATAAACTGGAGAAGACGTGACTTATGTATTGTATATGTACGAAAAACGGAATAAATTTATCCTGAAACCTTTTGAGTGTTTCCAAGCAACCAAAGGAAGGCTCAATGCGTCCGGAAAGATCATGGGCGTGGGTTTACCAGGTATAGTCGCCAAGCAAACTTTTCGTGGAAATAAAAAAAAATATCAACAGCCGGTATTACAGCGTCTGAGAGCGATTGAAGGCCAAAATCGCTGCTTCACATAGAAGACGAAACAAAAATATTTAAAGATTTTAAGGTCATATTGGATCCGCCACATGGTATTAATTAAATTTAATATTAGTGAGAGATTCGTTAGTACCCGACGTTTAAAATAGGTTGGTTTTTGCATATATCTCAGTAGTTATTAACTTTATCAAAATATATTTCACTGGGGAAAAAGATATTGTGGGGAAACGCATCCTTTTTAGAATAGTTCCAAAAATTGTATTTGATAAAAATACTGGAAACTGTCGCATGTAAATGTCTGCGGACACGTTTCTGTACACTCCATAACGTTTCTATGCTTTTTAACGACATTTTATAGATGGATATTTATTGACATTGCCTCATAAATTCTGCCGTTACAAGCACGCAGCGTTTTCCCCTATATGGACATTTCCTGAAAAGTCTGCCATGATAAAAAATTAAAAAGATCATTAAAAGTGGTTTCTTACTTAATTTAGAAAAATAAATATACAAAATAATTTTGAGTAAAGTTTAAAGCTTTCCTTAGTAAAGATAGCGATATATCGGGCTACAAAATTACCGATTACATTTATTGGCTCCAGAGCATTTATCTTTTATACTCTGTACCGAGAGGTTTACAGATATATTGAGTTTGTGCAAATGTATGTAACAGCCAGAGGAAACATCTCCGACCCCATAAAGTATATATATTCTTGATCAGCATCAACAGCCGAGTCGATATAGCCATATCCGTCTGTACGTCTCGTCCGTCTGTCCGTCTGTCTTCCGTCTGTCCGATTAAACGAAGAGAGATCTCAGAGATGGTAAGAGATCAGGTTTGAAGTGTATGGAACATATATTTCTTATGCTTACCCGGGCAGATCAAGTTTAGTTTTGATTTTTGCCACGCCCCCTGCCTCCCCGCAAATTTAAAACCCCCCAAATAACTCCCACAATTTTCAAGATAGATAGTTCGAACATTATGGACATATATTCTACTACTTATTTTGAATCGACCCGCCATACATCATTTTCGATCAGATGAACGATATTAGAGCTATATGTAAAAGAAAATAAAAACCAACACCAACAACAACACCGTTGCCATTAATTGAACTTACGAAAGAGGAAGGCGAGAAGGCAATAGCTAACTGGTAATTCCCAATAATTGGACCTTGCTATGGAGTGGAGCGATATGAGTAAGATAGCCTGCGGTCCAGAAATCACGCGTATTCCACTGTGATTTGTGGTAATTTTATTAATAGAAATTATATTAAATTTTATAATTTGGTTTGTGCAAAGTACTAATATACACATCGTTTTTCAACCAGATGAACTATATGGTTGAAAGAGTTGTTCCCTCAGATTTTGAAAAAACCTCACACTTTAAAGTTATTAGTTTCGTACAAGCAGGTACAGAGTATATTACAGTCGGAGAATAAACTTTCTTACTGTTTTTGTTGCATTAATAATTTAAGAAAAAAAATAGTCTTCACTAAAAATTGCCAAATGAAGAATTTAAGTAACGTCACGTCAGTAACGTCACGTCAGATACTCAAAGAAGCTAATACGAAAGGAAAGAGAAATGATTTTTATATTTGGTAAATTGAAATAAACTTATATGTTCACAAAACTACTGAAAAAGTTTCATTACATAAAGAGATTCTCGATTCACTTGAGTTTGCAATTTTTTTTGTAATCCGGGACCATACACAAGTAGCGTCACGTCAGAGCATATTTTACTTATATCTTTTGAATCTCTGGATCGGTCTTATACTAAATAAAGAACTTTTGAATTACTACCTAAATATAAAAAAATTGAAACATTCCTTTTATTTTTTAAAAATATTATATCGGCTCGAATGTCACGTCACGTTAGAAAAGAAATATATAAAAAGTACAGGGTTTTAAGGTGACCAAAGTTGCATCTTGCGGTTGTTTGATTACAGGTTTATTTGATAATTTGCGGGATTCGAATATTTTATAAGCGTACTGCCTATCGTTCGACTATCGATTTCAATTATCCCCACTAGCGAATCACAAATCGGCTGAAAAAACTTGCCTGAATAATAAGAAAAAACCTTACAAATTAATCAGAAGAAATTTGTGATTATGGCTGAAAAGCAAGGTAAGCAAGTCTTTTATAGTTTTCTAAAGAACTTTGAACACGTGCAATCTCTCTGACAAGAGTTTACTGCTAATACCACATACACTCCCTAGGTCGTGAGAAGAGAACATAAACGGATTTTCCCACTGCCCATTTAACGGCAGACTTTCAAACTTATGTGTTTTCAGAATTCTACAATTTTTTAAGACGTATAAAAAATATGCACATCAATACACATTTGATACCCTTACTTCAAGCAGTTGACGCTCAAACGCAAAGTCGTCTGATAAAAATCGCGATTTTAAGAGATCGGGCAAATCAGGGCAAACTATTAAACTATCGATATAGAATAAACGTTAGTTATCAACAATGCATTAACAGTAATATTATTCACTACAATCCTATAAATTTTTACTCCACGAAACCAAATTAGTTTGAGGTTAAACTCGCCTACTTAAACCCAAGGACAAAGCACATATGTATATACAATAAACTCAAACGAAATTGTATTAAACATAGCAGGGACGTGTGTACGCATATTTTTATTTGAATTGTTTCCAATCAACTTTCGTTTAAATTGAGCAAAATTTTGCAGCAACCAAAGCCACTGAGCTGAGTATTAAAATTAAAAGGCTACGTAAAATTTGTCGGTCTGCATTTCATTGGAAAAATTCAGTTATGTCCCCAGGTATACTCTTTTAGAAAAACTTAACGAAATGCTCGAAACACCCCCACGCCTAAACAATCCAATTCAATCTCAATTGCTGAATATACATTGGTTTCATATTTAGCCATATTCAAAGTCAGTAAGTCGGGATTTACCCACCCATGAAGCAAACTACATGAAGTTTTCTTAGTAGGCGAGAGATTTATATGTATTTCTTTACTATTCGTTAAAAGGTCTGAAAGATTTTCTCTAAATTACCATACTAAAGAAACTTCATAATGTAAATAAAATGAGCAGATTTTCAGAGTGAAAAAAATATAAAATTTACAACTGTATTACGTAATTTTAATATAAAAAATATATATGGAAAAGTTAACGAAATAAAAAATTATAATATCGACTTTTTATTGATATGAGAATGTCATATTGTGCCCCAGATATATCAATTTTTATTTCCGGACAATACTACCAAGACCATAAAAGAAGTAACGAGAATAACGTAGTTTCAGGTATAATTTAAAAAGCTTTTTATTTTGTTTAATTTAGATTATAAACATTAAAATTTTAAGTTGATTAAATTATTGCTCTAAAATCATTTCACTTAGTGTTTTGTATGCAAGTAAAACAAGCTCCATGCTCCACCAATCGCGCGTTGATTTTGTGGATTGAATTATGGAGAGAGAATTGTGGATACGGAATTCTCAAATGTTTACCAAATGAAAGAGATGGCACATAGAAGAGAGCCCCCAAACGCGTACTCCTTCTGCTCTCCGTACACACACACAGACACAGCTTGAATAGCATCCACTTGCCTACGCTTTGGCGGCGTTTGCGGCGGCGTTCTGCACTTGTTCGCATTGACGTTTATCAACCACAACAACAACAACAACCCCAAAGCGTTTGTGTTGGCTGATAAAGTGGCAGTTTCGCTGCCCCAAAACGCTGATAAGCGAGAAGAGGCAACCACAAGATAAACATGCATATGTTAAGGGGCGGTGGTGGGGGGCGTACCAACTGTTTTTTATGTGTGGCCCCCTTTGGTACAACAATTAAACCACCATTGTCCCACTCACCTCATTTGTGCCAGCTTGCTCTCATCATAGCTTTCAGGCGTTGGTATTGCAGGTGGCGACCGTGACCATTTACAGGGGAGGAGGAGGCACCAGAATGCCTGCGATAGTCTGTAAACTTTCGCTTTTTCTTAATCCTGGTATCTTGCCCGAACTATTGCGCCAATATTTGATCATACGATGCAAGGCAGTGGGTGAGCAGTGGCTGAGCCAGTGAGGCCTCACTGCCCAGTCTGGGCACATCATGATCCACCAGCGTCCTGTATGAGCTCATTTTGCTCGGATTTTCTAGATAATTTGCGTATCGTTTTAAGTTATTCGCGTCGCGTGGCGTTGCGTTACGTTGCACTGCGCTGCGCCCGTTTTTCTGACTGACCAGCGACTCCAGCGGAAAATGAAGAGACCCCCCATGCGCGATGCAATCACACAATGTGGGGACACCACTATCTTCCCCTCAGTCTCTTCTCGCTCGAAATTCATTTTCGCTCTTTGCTTTGATTTTGTTTTTATGTTTTATTTTTTTTTTAAATTCTGCTTTTAAAGCCACATTTATTCTACATTCTTGTATTTAATTTTCATATTCGCTTCTCATTAAAAAAAAAATATGAATATTTTCTTTGTGATTGTATTATTCATTTTTATTTGCAAATACAAACGATAAATAATGTGTTTTTTTTGTTCTTAGTGTTCAGTTTGGTTAGCCCAGTAAATTGATATTGAAATGAGCTTTGCTGACTCGTATATTCATGTTATTTATATTCATATTCATGATCATTTAACGTTAATGATATTTAGTTTATGGAACTTTTGACCAATTTGTACGAGGGATTTTGACTATTTTTGAAGGAGCGTGTTAATCTTAGTTTTTAAAATGTTTGTGACTTATAAATTAATTGATAAGTTCATCTTTTAGTATCGATATCGATAGTTCCCCGAAAATGTAAACATTAACCTTTCGATAACCACTTCGATTGATTCACTTTCGATTTAATTGTTAAGCAATCGTTGGAGTTTACAGAAAATTGAAGCATTATTCCCTTTAAACAGTTTCATCGATTACTGTACGATAATATCTAAAGGTTCCTAAATAGTTTACCAGCTTTACTCAATTATATAATGAGGGTTTTCACTAGTCCTCGTAAAATGGTAAATGGTAAATTCTACACACTAGCTACTGAACAACCCTTTGTGATTCATGATGTATTTTAGTAGTAAACCAGAGTAGATTCAAAGCTTAATATTTTCGACCATTTTATGATAGGTCGGTGGCGTAGGGCGCTGAATGCTTAACTCTAAAACTGATGGTTGTGTGTTCGATCCTTGAAGGGGGTGGGTGATAAACACTGTTTTATTTTTTAGTTTTATTATTTTCTTAAATCGGTAATAGTTTGCCGCTTTTACTTTCATTCATTTTCTATCTATTCTATCTATTCAGTTTTTTCTCCTCTCCAAGATCTAATTGTTCATCAAGAAAGGTATACGGACTGACAGACGGACTTAAGTATATCGGCTTTTGATGCTGATAAAGAATATTTATAATTAGCGGGTCGGGAATTTCTTTCCTCTTCCAGTTACATAATTTGCATTAGAATATGTGTAAAATTTTTACTCTACAATAACGGAATGAAAAATAAATAACATATTCATAAAAAGACACAAAAAAATATTAAAAAAAAAAACAGTCCTCTTTTGTCTTTGCGGGGATTTGAACCGACAAATTACAAAAAGGAGCCATCATGCCTCTCCACCAGCCATCGCCTTTTGAATGTAAAGTAGCTAAGTTGCTATATAGAAGTGACACGATACTAAGTTTTTTTATTCGATACTTTGATTTTAACACTTTACAATTTTTTACGACTCATTTTTATAAACATACCCTAGGGTCTCGGAAAGGTTGTATTTTTTTCTCATGTGTTTTGCTGTTGTGTCGTAAACTTATGGAGTTTACCATTTACACTTACCATTTTACGAGGACTAGTGATTGGACGCTACAGTTCAACATATTGTCGGCCTCCTTTGATTCCCGTATCTCATCTCTCATTCACATTAGAACACTCATCTAGAATTAACCAACGAGTATTCATCAGAAATATTTGGTCTATAAAGTACTATTGATTTGAATACCCCCGATTTGAATACAGGGTTGCCCATATTCGACGGACCCATGTTTTTTTTAAAAAAATCAAAGAAAAAAATAAAAATTTGGCGGTTGGCAATCTTAATCATTTAATTTGTTCCAAGTAGATTTGTTTACATCAATTTTTGAATATGATATCTCTCAAATGGCCGCCTCTGGCGTTGATGGCGTATTGTGCCCTTTTTGCAGCATTTTCCATCGTTTTCGCCAACATTTCGGCCGGAATAGCGGCTATTTCTTCACGAATGTTGTCCTTGAGCTCTTCGACGGTCCTTGGCTTGTTAACGTAAACCTTTGACTTCAAATATCCCCACAAGAAGAAGTCAGGCGGCGTCAAATCGGGCGAACGCGGTGGCCAGTCCAAATCACCACTTTTCGACATCAAACGGCCCGGAAACAATTTCTTCAGAAAATCGATTGTTATGCGACTTGTGTGCGGTGGAGCGCCGTCTTGTTGAAACCAGAACTGCCTCATACGCTTTCGACGAATAATTGGCATCACAAAATTGGTCATCATGTCGCGATAACGCTCCTGGTTGATGGTAACAGCATGGCCATTTTCATTTTGGAAGAAAAACGGCCCAATGACCGTTTTCGCACTAACGCCGCACCAAACTGTGACTTTTTCGTCATGAAGAGGCACTTCTTGAATCTCCTGAGGATTTTCAGTGGCGTAAATACGGCAATTTTGCTTATTTACGGTCCCATTCAATGTGAAATGGGCTTCATCGGACATGATAATTTTGTTCCAAAATTGCTCGTCATCTTCGGCCATTTCGATGACTTTTGGGCCCATTTCAATCGCGAGGCTTGCCCGCGGCAACAATCTTTGCGTCAATTGAATTTTGTACGGGAACAAATGCAAATCAACGCGAATAATCCGTTGTAAAGTGGACCGAGCCATGCCCAACTGTGAGAACGGCGTTTTTGGATGTTCTTGGGGACCTCTCAACACTGGCTCGTACGGCAGCGATATTCTCGGCCGATCGCCTTGGTCGACTTTTATTTGGCCTCTTCGGATTAGAAAGAGCCTCACCAGTCGTAAATTTTTCGTATAAACGCTTAATGGTGTTCTTAGAAGGCGCACTTTTCACATTTTTTAATTTTTGAAAAGCACGTTGAGTTTTCACAATTGACTTGTTCTGTTGAATGTAAATTTCAACTATTTCAGAGCGCTCGCGTGGCGTCTATTGTTCCATGGTAAAAATCTGCTTGGACTGACGCTTCAAACGCGGTATGTCATTAAGCGATCTGACATCTCTGTCAAAAGTTATGGCGTTGCCAGATGGGTCCGTCGAATATGGGCAACCCTGTACATCGTCACTGCGTTACGACGCGTCGTTGGACCTCACGCCCTATTCGACGGTGCCGCATACTCAACGAACAGTTTGAACAAGATCAAGTAAAGTATTTTCAAACGAAAGTATTTTCAAAGAGTGACCGTATTTTGACTAGTATCGATTTCAATTTTGAATCAAGTTTTATGGTGCAAAAAGAGTGACCGTATCTTGACTTGTATGGAGTCTTTTTATAGGGACATCGATAGCGAACAGCTGATTTTGACATTAAATATCGATAAGCAACAACATTGTATTTGGGCCGCGTTATTTACAAAAAATATATGAACTGTATTATATGTAGCTAGCGAATTTCCTAACGAACCGTAGAGAGGAATATCGCCAGTACATTTTAAATAGAAACCTTTTGCATCTGTTAATAGGAATTTGATCAACGATCAGTTGTCGGTAAAATTCTTAGGCTTTAGGGGTCGAGGATGAACAGATTTTGTAGTCTTGAATTTGAATAACCACTAAGAAAAAGAAACTTGTAATTTTTAATGCATAAGAAAACTTTATTAATGCAATTAGAAATAGAAGAAAGTTAAACAGGAGAGAATATGAGATGTTTTTTTGTTTTTCTTGTTTTGTTTTGTTTTTTGTTTTTTTTTTTTTTGGTAGAAAGTCAGCAAGTTTTGTTGCAGCGCCGTAAGTTTTGCCAGTGGTTCTCGTTGGTATCTTCCTTACCAGCCGCCACCGCCATGCTTGCCACCACCACCACCACCTCCGCCTCCATGCTTGCCACCGGAACCGCCGCCGCCTCCATGCTTGCCGCCACCTCCACCGCCGCCGCCATGCTTGCCACCTCCACCATTGCCGCCGCCGCCGCCGCCCTTCTGCCAGCCGCCTTGTCCTCCGCCGCCACCGCTACCTCCACCACCGCCGCCCTTTTGCCAGCCGCCTTGACCGCCTCCGCCGCCACCACCTCCGCCCTGACCGCCGGCCGAAACCACGGCCAATACGGCAAAAACGGCAAATACGAAGAGCAAAGTGAAACGCATGATTCGACTGATTTTTCCTGGACAGATGCTGTTAGAAGCTTGTCTCCACTGGAACTGATAAACCAACTAGACCCAAAGCCCAGCTTTTATAGCCAACTCCAGCTGAGTCATGCAAGCACATAAAATCAGAATCTTTAAGCATGGGGGCGCTCCCCAAAGGCTACTTGGAGAAGGCCAAGAGCAGGCCACTTGAGAATTGTCGAGACATTAAGTTGTCATTAATTATGTGCAGTTAACAAGTTAAACAGTTTACCAACCAACTCAGCGGAATTGCACTTGATATGCTACACATTTCATTTGGCATAACCTTGGATCAATGTAAGATCATCCAGGTAGACTAGCTGGAAAGAAAGTTTGCATACGAATGAGCCACTTAAAATAGAATATGCAACCGGTTGTTTGTGCTAATGATATTTAAAAACGTTACAGGAAAAGATTTCCCACCTAATTGCCCATTCTAAATTTAGTCTATGGATCAGGAAGTTATTCGATTAAATCTCAAGCGAAAGAAGACGCTCCAAAATAGCTTTCTTGAGATACAATGTATATATATATATATACTAGCATATAACCCGGCGCGCTTCGCTTCGCCACCTTCAGTATATCCGCCAAAATGATGAAAAAAACGTTTGGCAATGATACCACCCCCGCCCCCCATCATACATATCGGCTAAAAACCAACCCCGCACCCATATTCCGACCTTTGCAGGGAACTTCCCGAAATAAATAAACTCGTGTTTCCATTTATTCTGACCCTAGAGCTTACAAAACGAATTTTATTCAGATCGGCTACCAAATAGCCATTGTCACTGAACCGAAATACGCCCACCATTATTCTTGCCTGTGGGCGGAAATTCCATCACCGAGAAATCAAATGTCTTATTATTTTCTATAATGTGTTTACAAACCGATTTTGAAGCCAAACGGATTAAAAATAGGTTTTACCATATAGAATTTTCCGACTTTTCGTGCGGATTTTACAACATTGGAAAATCTCAAGACTAATTATTTTGCATACTATCCTTACAAACCGAGTTTGAAGTCAATCGGATGAAAAATAGTGTTTTCCATATAGAATTTTCCGGCCATTTTCCTTGTGGGCGGATTTTCCACCAACGAAAATCACATGTCCAATTATTTTGCATACCTCACCTTACAAACCGAGTTTGAAGCCAATCGAATGAAAAATAGGTTTTCTATAGAATTTTCCGAGTGAACATTAATTATTTCACTTATCAATCGGATGAAAAATAGTGTTTTCCCGACTTTTCTTGGGGCGCATTTTTCCAACATCGGAAAATCTCATGTCAACTTATTTTGTATACTATCGCTTACAAACCGAGTTTGAAGTCAATCGGATCAAAAATAGTTTTTCATATAGAATTTTCCGGGTATTTTCTTTGTGGGCGGATTTTCCAACATTTGAAAATCTCATTTCCAATTACTTAGCCTACTACCCTTACAAACCGAGTTTGAAGCCAATCGGATGAAAAATAGTTTTTTCCCTTTGGAATTTTCCGGGAATTTCCCGACTTTTTCGGGCGGATTTCCATCATCGGAAAATCTCAAGTATAATTATTCTGCTTACCATCCTCACAAACCGAGTTTGAAGTCATTCGGATGAAAAATAGTTTTTTCCATGAAGAATTTTACGGCCATTTTCCTTGTGGGCGGATTTTCCGAAATCTGGGAAATAGGTGTCCAATTATTTCGCTTACTTTACTTTACAAACCAAATTTCAAGTCAATCGGATGAAAATCAAAATTTTCCTCATAGTAGCTTTTCCGGGAGTTTTCCACCCCTTAGGGGTGGAATTTTCCAAAACCCCGCCTTAGTGCCAACTTTCAACTCATAGGGAAACTTCTGTAAAAGTTTCAGCTTTCTATCTCTTTCCGTTCAGGCTCTACGTTGATTGCCAATCAGTGAATCAGTCAGTCAGTGAGGACAACCTGACTAATCGACTGACTGCTGACCACTGCACACCCTTATTCTTAAGAAAAAAGAAGCTACATTTTTTATAGTACTATTATATGAAAGTACTATAAAAAATGCTAAAAGTGAGTACTTGGATCAGGTTTTGGAAAAATGTGAAATTTTAGCAAACCATTTTCAAAGATCTATATGATACCAATCTTTCGGAAAAATTTGCCCCCTTGGTGTTAGCTGGATTATATGGGCAAAAGTTTAAATTCTAAGCAGTAAGCATTTAAATTTTTTAAATCTGCAGACCCAAAAATTTGAAGTCGGAATATGAAAATTGATCATTCGATCAGCTCCAAACTAATTTTAAAAAAATTACCAACGTGATTTCCAAATTTTTGGAAAACCCGGACTGACAGTAAAAACCGTCACCGTTAACAACAAAATATGGCAGCTATATCTATACATATAGTCATCCAATTGGGATAAAATTTCTGGAAAATTTTTTTTAAAATCATATAGTATTTTTTACTGCAGAGTTTTAGAACGCTTACATTGAAAACAAAAACAAATTTTCTAACTAAAACTTTTTTTTTTACCAATCGATCCTGTGAAAGCTTTAGGATATTGTCAACCGATTTTGATCAAATTTGCAAAACTATTTGTAAGCATATAGTATTTATTTTTTATGGAACCCAAACTAGTTTTTCTTACTAAGACCCCATTTTACAACCGTTTATAAGATTAGTCACCAATTTCGGGCCAACATATGGCAATCATTACTTCTGAAAGGTTTAGGAACGCCATCATTGAAAACAAAAAAGTTTTTTTTACTAAAACCGATTTTCCTAATTGAGTAATTATTAATTAATCTTGTGACGTCCCAAAGATTTAAAAATATTTCTGACCTGCCTGAGGAAGCATTTCTATTCGGGTTGCGCCCATCTCTAGTTCAGAACCATTTATCAGGAATGTGGAATATGATATAAAAACCGGTTCCGAACCAGTTTGAACTGGTTTAAAGTGGTTCAGAGCCAAATATCGAAAATTATAAAAGTTACGAAATTTTGGTTTCGTCCCCCAAATTTTAAATTTAGTCCCGTCCCGTTCCGATCCCCGACCCAAAATTTTAAATTCAATCGCTTTACGTCCAGATCATGGGGATATTTTTGGGATCCATGGGAATCCTGTTCCGACTCAAATTTTTATACCCTTGCAGAGGGTATATAAAAATTGTCACGATGTTTGTAACGCAGTGAAGGAAGCATTTCTGACCACATAAAGTATATATATTCTTGATCAGCATGACGAGCTGAGCTTATATGTATACCGTCTGTCCGTCCGTCTGTCCGTCTGTTTCTATGCTATCTCCTCCCTCAGTTTTAAAGCTATCTTGACCAAACTTTGCAAAAAGTCTTTAAATACAAATACGCTGCACATTTGTCGGAATCGGCCGGATCGGATGACTATATCATATAGCTGCCATAGGAACGATCGGTCCAAAAACTAGTTCTAGTGGGAAAAACTTTTTTGTTTTCCATCGTAGCGTCACCAAATCTTGGTTTATATTAGTTTTATATGCTTCCACACAATTCTGAAAAATTTATCAAAATCGGATGACTATAGCATATAGCTGCCATATAAACGGTCTGTCAAAAAACTAGTTCTAGTGAGAAAAACTTTTTGTTTTCCATCGTAGCGTCACCAATCTTGGTTTATATTAGTTTTGTATGCTTTCACATGATTCTGGAAAAATTTATAAAAATCGGATGACTATAGCATATAGCTGCCAAATAAACGGTCGGTCCAAAAAACTAGTTCTAGTGAGAAAAACTTTTTGTTTTCAATCGTAGCGCCTTCAAAATGCAAGGGTCTTTGTTAGAAAAATGCGAAGCCGATGAATAGCATATAGACCTGTTTTTAAAACGGTCGGTCCACTAGTTTTAGAAAAAAGTTTTTTAAATTTAATAAAAATTAAAAAACCATTTTTAAAATAAAGATTACCGAATTTTTTTAATTTTTTCTAATTTAATTTTTTTAATTTTAAATAATTTTTTAATTTCAATAATAAAAATTAATTTATCGAGATTTTAAACAAATAAATTAAAAAATAATTAATTTTTTGTAATTTACAAAAAAAAAGTCAAAACATTCACGGACTCTGATAAAATGTTATGCCCTTCCCCACAATCAATCAAACCCTAACTTAAACCAGTTAATCAATCAAATGTTTATTTTAAATCTTAATCCTCATGTGACACAATCGCGCCTTAACTTTTCATTAAGTTGTCAATGCAAGTTCAAATAACTCAATCAACTTTTCTAGCAGGTCATAGGCACTTACTTTTACTGTAAGTTCATCTAGGCAGGCACACCCTTTGTACATACATATATGTATTCTCAACCCATTTCATAATTCCAGCAGATTTTGTTTGACGCAAGTTCTGGCCTCTGTGACCGTGTGTGGGGGGCGCGCCTCCAGGGCCCTCCTCCAGCTAATTGCGAGAAGAGACCGCAAAAGTCGAGTGGGATTATGATTCGCTTGCATCAATAAGTCAAGTGTGTGAGCTTGCTTAGTTTATGACCGCATGGACCCCCAATAATAAATGCAGCTTTTATGGCTTAGACTTAAGGGCGTCGTCGTCAATCACAATCACAACTACTTAAATGCGGTTGGTAATCGGCCCAACCGCAAATCAGATAAATAAAAAACATGAAAAAAAACAAATCGCACGATGGATGCCAAATGAAATCGAAAACGCCAGTGGCTACTGTGAAAGCCAAGCGAGATTTCCCCCTTCCCCGAATGTGTTGTCAAAATTACATTAAAGCGGAAATCACCCGTTTCGCTTGACCAACGCGAAGCGGGGCTTTTGGGCTCGCACTGACAACACGCAACACCCGCGACACTTTTCCTTCGCCTCAACGACATAAATCAGGCTGCGACCGTTGAAATGTGAGACACTTGCATTTCTGTCTGTCCGTCTGTCTGTCCGACTCCACTTCACTCCTCCGCAATATGGAACTCAGTGCGTACGTAATACGGGCAGCCACCAAGACGGCCAACTTACACGCAAGACTCTTGTCCAAGTCTGACTCGGGCCACATATTTCATTCATGGACATGGGACACAAGACTTGGGGAGACTTCAAAAAGCTAGTGTCGTTACGTTAATTGACATGTGTTCATTAGGAGAAAGAGTCTTGTTTGAGATTGAGGGAGGGGGGGAAGAAAAGGAAGGAGAAACATCAAGTAGTTACGAAGACACAAGTGCTAAGGCAGGCGCATGTGTAAAAAATGTAAAGAAATTTTTACAAATAATCAAACTTTTATGACAGATTTAGGGCAATCTGGGAAACAATAGCTTGAGTTAATAGAATTAAGGTGTTTCTTACACAAAATTTTAAGTTGTTCTGGAAGAGTTAATCAAATAAATCAAATTGGTTTGGAACTGATTCCGAACAGGTCTTGATCCAGTAAAATATCCAGCTCCATAATTCCAATCTACACACTTAAGATAGGGCCGGGATGGGAATTTTCGAGATTCCGGCGGGTTCCTCAAAAATATTCGGGATTTACCGTTCGGATTAAATCTTGATCCCGATATTTTTGGGATCCCAATTTATTCTTCCGGCTTCTTTATTGAAAGGCCTAGGCAAGCAAAGAAAATTTGTTGTCGAACTAAATGAATGGTCACACTTACACACAAATAACCAAAGTCGGTGATATTAACTTTGTTGTTGTTTTGGTTCTTGCTTATCTTATTTTTGATTCTCTTTTTATCTGCATTCATCAATTGGTGCTCTCCCCTCTCTGAGTACTCGTACACTAAAAAATTGGGTGCGGCCATAGTTATGTACCGGAGTTTACCACTAACGAAAATCAAAAAATTTTAAACAGTTTCTTTCCATCATAAATACGTGATTTAATGAATATGGAGTTTATTTTAGGACTTTTCTTCATAATTTAGACGGAGTCTGGTCTTCCTAATCAATCAATCCTACAATAAAAATAATTTTGTTTGTTCCGTTAAATAATTTAAAGAAAAATATTGTTCACTAAACGTTCGCCAAAGGAAATTTATGTAACGTAACGCCTTCACATCAGATAAAAAAAAACTAATATAAAAAAATCGAGAAAAGATTCATGCAAAAATAGTTGCCAAATGTGCAGAGCTTTGCAATTTTGTTATCCCAGTCAAAACCGCCTCCCGTTTTAAATTTTTACTTATATCTTTGAATCCTCTGGGTTGATTCTTGTAATAACTGAATATAGTGCTCTTGAATTGCTACCTAAATATGAAATTTTTTTTTTAAAAACTTTATCGTACCAATGTCATGTCAAGCACGGATTAGAAATGCGCATATAGGAAAGAAGCCCATGTGGTAAGTTTCATCTATAAAACTATCAAACTGTGGGAGGATATAGCATTGAAACCGCAGACGGACAAGGCTTAACCAACTAGTTACGTCAAGCTGATCAAGAATATATATATTTAAACCATTTTATAATACTCTCTACAAGGATATAAAAACTGTCTTCAACTTCTTCCCATGGGTCCCGAAAATATCTTCGTGATCGGGACTGAATGGGAATGAATTTAAAATTTAGGGTCGGGACTACCTTGGTTTGGGGATAGAAACGGGATGGGACTGAATTTAAAATTTAGTCGGGTCGGAATAGTCTAAGGTCGGGATAGTGACGGGACGGTACCGAAAACTGACTCTGCACCACTTTTGAACCAAATAACTTTGATTTGGTACAAGTCTTAAGCCATAGAATAAATTTTAAGATCATAGCTTAAATAATTATTGAGATATGGCTCTGGAGGTTTGTAAAGTCTTAGAACAGCGTTAAGGGTTCCTTATTCAGCCTACCAGTCCCTTTTCACTTCTACTTAAAAACACTTTATGCTTATGCTCTCTCGAGCAATGAAATAGACTCAAAGTACTTTTTTAAATATTTATTGCTTTGGTCAATGCTGAAGTCCCGAAACAAATATAGGTTCCGGTACTGGGAGTTTCGGTTAAAGGTTCGGTTTCCGGTATCGATACGGCACCCAGACTTTTATTTCGATATACCGGTACGTACCAGTACAATTATAATTTTTGTAATATTGAAAAATTTAAATTATTTCAAGATATCCAAAAAAAATAATGGATGTAATAGAACTACAAAAGGGTTCTAGGAATATTCCACATACATTTTTTTTTTTTACCGATTTCTAGCATTTTTTATATTTGGAATTTTTATACCAAAATAGCTCATAAAAGGCTGGTAAAGTACTCAAATATCAGGTATATAAGCTCTGAATAAGAACACAAAAACAATTAGAAACAAAAAATCTGCCTTAGCTTTACCTGAAATAAAATTTTCAGAAAAATTAAAACTCATTCTTTGTAGAGCGAAATCAAAAAAAAATTCAGAAACTTCATTTCTAAAATTAATATTATAAATTTTTTTTTAATCACGGATTTTTCTAATACTTAGAAATCTTTTACATTTAATAAGAGGGCTTATACTTAGCAAATAAAAAGTTTTAACCATTTTTAGATATTTTTTTTCTATATCTTATATATCTTAAAAAGAGGATTTGATTCTGTTTATTCTGTAAGGGCGAATTTCTGAAATGTAAGACTATCTTCTCAGTGCATATATTTTTATTTTAGCAGTTGATTATTTCAACTAAAAACCGAAACAGTACCGGCATTAGCGTTTCGGTATGGTTTCCGTTTCCAAAAATATGTAATATCGGTTCCGGTTTCGATACCGATACGTGGCTTGAAATGGTTTATTTCGGTTAACGGTATTATTTCCTGCTTTAAAGCGATCACTTGAATAGACTCAGTGGCTGAAATTTTAGTTTCTGCTAAGCTGTGTCAGGTAAGCCTTTCATTATTTCTTGGAATTATTTTAATATATAAAATGGGTCGTGGCAAAATGTTGACAAATCACGAAGATAGGTCGGAAATGGGAGGTTGAGCCGATACATTATGGTCGAAAATTTGAAGCTATTTTAACGAAATTTTTATATCAACATTTTTTCTATTATTTTGAACAAAATTGGAGTACTATATCGTATAGATCCCATAGGATCGATTGGCCTAAAACTAAATCTTTGCAAAATAAATTTTTTTGTTTCGCTTTAAAATAAACTTATGATTTCATAATTTAGCAAAATTTGATCAAATTCAGCTTCCAATTTGTATGACAATTTTTGTTTATCAAAATCTTAACTTAACCAATTTTGAATAATATTCCTCGCTTATTTTCAAATTATATAAATGCATTTATGATGTACTTGGAATAAACACATTGGAATGCCGCCTCAATGCTCGGCACCATCGCACTCGTTTGATGCCTAGATTTTTGTTCACGGTGGATGCTTTGAAATGCAATCATTTCAAGAACTTTTAGAACATTTAAACCTGTACGAAACAATGAATGAGAAACATTTTAAAACCATATCTTTGCAGGCCTTTGTAATTGCTTAATCTATTCACAAAAAAAAGGTTTTAACTTATCTAATTACGAAGCGGCATAATCTTAAAAATTAGAACATTTGCTTTACGGTTTTTAATTTTTTCTTTTAACTCTAGCCGCTCTCAAGAATGTTTGTAATTTCTTATCATATCTAAGGTGACATTTGCTCCCCCCTCTCCCTCCACCAGCCGCACAGCTGTTGAGTTACCCAGCAACACATTTTATCTATTTCAATTCTCAAGCCTAACCCTTTTGCCTATCATCGACAAGCTCATCAACCTTTTGACCTTCTTACTAATTGCCTTTCGGCTTGCAACAAATGACGATTGTCAGGAAGAGAGAGAGACCTACCATCTGTCATATTGTCTTACGTTTGACCTTTTTGTGCCTTCAACATGGACGATAAAAGTTATAGGCGCCCATAAATTAAAATGCAAATTAAAAGTCACCCGAAAAAAAAAAATAGAAGAAGAAGAAAATGATTATCCTATAATGCCAAGACTATATTTTTTTATCGCCTTAATTATGGCCAATATTTGGGCAATAAAAAAAAGTTGACTAAGCCAAAAAATACAAAAACAAGTAAGAAAGTCGGTCAAGCCCGACTGTAATATACTCTGTACCTGTTTGTATGTAACTGATAACTTTAAAGTGTGAGGGTTTTTCAAAATCTGGGGGTGGCAACTCTTTTGACTATCGTTCATCTGGTTGAAAAAAGGATGTACGGGCTCGATAAGTAATGATGAGTAGAATTACCCTAGTACATAACTCGTAAAATTATAAAATTTGTATATAATTTCCTATTAACATAAACATATTTATATTAGTCACGCGGGAATCACGCGTGATTTCTGACCGCAGGCCATCTCAATTGCATCGCTCCTATCATACTTGGTCTTTGCCTCCTTACACAAATATCTATTGGAAAGAAGGGAGGGGGAAACTGAAAGCGGCGCTAATGCCGTCAAGCCAATTCCAATTGGGAAATTACTATTGCCCTCTCGCTCTCTTTCTCGTAAGTGGCTGCGTGTTGTTGTTGTCGTTGCATTAAATTTTCATTTACATATAGCGCCACTATTGTTCATCTGATCGAAAAACGATGTATGGGGGCTTGATAAGAAATGATGAGTAGAATATATGTCTAGAAGGTTTGAACAACCTAACTCCAAAATTGTGGAAGATATTAAGTTTTTTTCAATTTGCGGGGGAGGCAGGGGGCGTGGCAAAAATCAAAACTAAACTTGATCTGCCTGCAAGTATAAGAAATATATGTTCCATACACCTCAAACCTCTATCTCTTACCATCTCTGAGATCTCTTCGTTCATACGGACAGACGGACAGACGGACAGACGGACAGACGGACAGACAGACAGACGGACAGACGGACATGGCTATATCGACTCGGCTGTTGATGCTGATCAAGAATATATATACTTTATGGGGTCGGAGATGCTTCCTTCTGGCTGTTACATACATTTGCACAAACCCAATATACTCTGTGTACCTTCGGTACAGAGTATAAAAAACGAAACGAAAGCAAAATTAAAGAAAAGTTGCCAACAGTTTCTTATTTCCAAATTTTGTCTAGCCAAGCAAAAAAGTGTGCAAAGTTTTAATTAAAAAAATTGTAAACTTACAAACTGAGAAGAAAAAAAATGTGAAAACTGCGTGCAATTGGTTCCCCCTTCCCACCACTTTACACTCTATCTCTCTTGCTGTGCTGGTGACACGCTACAAATTAGACAGGACATGTCAGACGCTAATCCTTGCCCCGGCTCAGGCATCAGACATCAGACTACACTTTCAGTTTGGAAAATCTTAAATCAGCTTAAATTTAATTTTTACGCTTTCCGCTTTGGCCAGGGCCAAGTGTCGCAATGGAAGTAGGCGAACCAGCTGGCCGAAGGACATCAGCAGTAGCAGTTGCTTGCCTTCCAACTTCACTCGACATTTTGACTCCTCAACCCAAAAACTGCCAACGGCAATAAAACTTTGCTCAGCTTCTGTGGGATACCTCGTAAAACGAGGCGAAAGGAAAAGGGAGTATAGATGGATTTAGAAGGATTTATTCCAAAACTCAATGGAAAAATATGGAAAAGATCATGGTTCAAGGCCAAATGTTATTTTAGGGCTGATCCTAAAATATATAAAATTCGATTTGTGAGCTTCAACGGCCAAAAGTTGGAAAAGAATTTATTCATTTCAGAAAATCCAGCTCCAATGTCGGAAAATGTTGAAAAGGGTCAAGGTCAAACGTTACTTTGATAAGCTCCATGGTCTAATAAAAAGAAAAGTAAATGACTTATGTGGAAAAATGCATGCGTTACTTCGACGGAATAGGTTGGAAATAGATGGTTCCAAGACCAAGCGTTATTTTGTGGCAGATCTACATAAATAAAAATGTGGTTAGAGAGCTTAAAGGGCCAATTAGTTGGAAAATAATTTTTTATTTTAGCAAAATCCATCTCCAAGGTCGGAAAAAGGTTGAAAACGTTATTTATGTGACGATCTGTAAGAAAATCGGTTTGAGCTTAAAAGCCAAATAGTTGCAAAATTGTTTTTTATCATTTTGGAAAATATAATAATAATAAATAATAAATGAAAATGTAAATGAAATTAACTGGTAAAAATGCGAAAAAATTCACATATTTAGTACATATGATTGGCTATAGAATAAAATGTCTAAAATTGAAATCTACCAACCGCTCTAGCTAAAAAGGTATGATTTATTTTGTACAAATTTACATAAATTGAGAAATGTCTGACTTCAGTGCAAAATTTGGACCCTTTCGCATGGTCAAATATTGCGCGTTTGATTTTTACAGAAGCATTGATATGTGCTCTATCGCATAGGACAGATAAATCTAGAAATTAGTGCCTATTGTGAAAGCAAAAAATTTGTGAGGGCAAAACTGACTAGAAATCCGTTTTTCCGCCATATCTTGGAAACAAGAGCTGATGGAACAAAACAAAACCGATGATGCAGTTTTAATCTGTGTTGTACTTTAATATAAATAACTATAACTAGGCAACGACAAAACTAAATATCTTCCGGATTTCGACTTTATAAAATAGTAAGATCTGTCGCGAAATTTGTTAAATTGGCAACACTGGATAGTAGCATTCCCGGGCCAAATAAATGATAAAATAATTTTTTCATTTTGGGAACATTTACCCCAAAGGTCGGAAAAAGTATTCAAAAAGGTATATCTTCGTAACAAAAATTGCAAAATTGATTGGAATAAATTATTTGAAAGCTCAAAAATATTACTACATTAAAAAAAACGACCGTCCAAAACTCAGCCCAAGCGGGGCCTCGTTTTTGCACCATTTCGTTAGTAAATTTTTTGTTCACAAATCAAACCCGACGTTTATGGTGAAACACCACATCCGTTCAAATTTTTGCACTTTTGCTGACTTGGAATTCCCAAGTCATTATAACAATGCGGTCATGAGCATGCAGTTGTTGGCATGTAATTATTGGGCAACGACTATTGACTTTCCTTCCCTTTGGTGTTGGGTGTGCCTCCGTTTTGAAATTATTATATAAAAATATTAACCTATATGCCCTAGAGCCGGCGTGAATTTGCTGATTTGGTCACTTGCCTTTATGTCAAAAATGGGCAATACATTTTTAAAAATGACCAAAAAATTACATTAAAATAATTCATTTTGGTTCCTAAAATGAGCCAGAAATGTTCCAAAATATAACCAAAATGTTGACAAAATTATTCTGAAATGTTCCCAAACTATATAAAAATGTTCTTAAAAAGTGGTCGTGAAACGACCCCAACGCGTTCCCAAATTAAGCCCAAAATGTTATTAAAACACATCACCAAAACGTTCATAAAAAAATCGAGCAGCGGGCTTAACGAATCACGATTCACGAAAAAGCGGGAAGGTAGAGTACTTTTGTTAACGAATGTGCTTGATTTCAATCTTTTTAGAACGATTTATTTTCTGAGTGTAGTGAGTTTGTAAAAACAAATAGATTGAACACAAAGCTTTCCTTTATACCCTTGAAAGCATATGACAAAAATAAATTCTACGTTAAACAAACTAGTTCTTAAGTTTTAGAGCAAAACTGTGAGAGATAAAGAGAAGAAACACCAGATATCTTTGTCTGTGACTTTGTATTTTAATATAGCGATGAGCTAACCCTGCAGTATGGGCGCTGGGCACCTCTGATGTAAAATCTTCTTATTGTACATGTGATATATCGATTTTTTTATGGTGCAGGTAGTGCTTCCTCGTCAATTTAATTTTAGCCTTTGTATACCTTCAAGTTCTTTATTTAACGTTTAAAGAAAGCTTAGAAAGAGTCGTCCTTCTCATTTAGAGAATAGAATGACGCTTACTTTTGCTAGGTCATCCGATATTTCATTTTCGCGAATGCCATTAAAGCTGGGTTTTATAACGGTTAAAAAAGTTAGGTTCGAAAACGGAATCATTCGGTTGGTAATAGATTAAGTCGTGAACCAATAAATAGAACCAAAACCGCGGTACGGATTGCTAAAAAAAACTATATTATGAACCGAACCGATGGTTTAAATTCTCTGTGAACCACGGAACCGAACCACTCCTTATTTCTGGTCGGTTTGCATCTCAGATGGAAGCAATTATTTTCTCATTTTAGTAAATTTTCGTATTTTTTTTCAGCCGATCTATATAGAAATAAGCCAAATAAGTGGAAACAGAATTATCTAACCTCGGAAAATCCATTTCTGAGGTCGAAAAATTATTAAATATAGAAATGTTAGGAAAATGAAAATATGCCTTTTTGGAAATTAAGTTTTTATATTATTATCGAATTTCGACCTAAAAAAAAATTCTGTTTTGATATTTTGAAAATTGTTAAAAAGTTAAAATTTTTTTGAAAATTGTAATGTAAGGAAAAACTGAGGCAGATTTTATGATTCATTCTGGTTTTTTTTTTCTGAGTTTTACCAGCTGAGCTCTATTGGACCGTCGCCTTATAGTTCGGGTTCAAATCTATCCCAATCGCTAAAGATGTCTATTTTTGAAGGAGATACGGAAGATTTTAGAGCGGATTACTTAGAACCATTAAGTCCTTATTTCAGATGGCATAAAAATATATTTCATATAAATAAGATAGCTTTTCAAAAGCATTTAGCTTTCAAAGCATTCAAAAGTGCTTCTATTCATATGAAGCATTGTTTAATAAAGTATTTTTATCATCTGGAAGAGGTTTTTTTTTGAGAAATTTTTATTTACCTTTATGAGAAATAGACCTAAGGCGATTTTGCTTAAGTTTGTTTATAAGAGTAGAGAGTTCCTTAATTCTAGGTTGTTTTTTGTTCTAAGTGTAGGCATACCACTGGAAGCGTGAACAGAAGCGTTTAGCAAAATTGTTCGGCCAAAAAAAAAAAATGTTAGAGATCTGTATTTAAAAACAAAAATGTTTTTTGTGGCATTTTTTAAAGCACAATTTTTTAGTTCTATTACGTCTATTAATTTTTTTTATATCTTGAAATAATTCAAAAATTAATATTAAAAAAATTATACCGAAATAAAAATCTGATTACCGTATCGGAACAGATAACCGAAAAAGAACCTTTAACCGTAATTCTCATTTCGGTATGTACCGGAACCGATATTCGTTTCGGGATTAATCCCTAATAAAAATCCATCCTCAGGTCGTCATAGACTACAAAATTATTATGTTTTATTCGATCGACTTCAAACCAATTGAAATATCTAACTTGGAAGCTTATATAAGCCGGTAACACAAATGATGGAGTAGAAAAAAAAAAAAAAAAAAAAATTATAATAGGTTTAATTAAACTTTAAAGCAGCGGTAGGCACCAAAATATTACATCGCTTTGAACGGCATAAGCAAGCCAGCAACAGTTCAGCAGAATGTGTTCAAATCATGGTTCAGCTTATAATTTTTGTAAATTGTTAATGCTGCTTTACTGCTGATGCCTGGTTTTGTTGTGCATAATATTCTTGCACATAATAAATTTATATTTTTCCACTTTTTTTTATCACATAAAAACGTTTTTAATTAAAATTTCAAGGTCACCAAAACGTCCATCAGTTTGTTTAAATATCGCAGCCCATAACTTGTTCATCTTTTGAGCACAGTTTTCCTTGCTACAGTCTTTCTTTCTTTTCTGCTTACACGGTGTAATAAAGCAACAAAAGGCGTACACAAAAATAGGTTTGAGTTTGAGTTTTGGTATTTGACTTTAGGCTGTTTGTTCTTCACTTTACTCGCTTAACTATGGCCCAAGTTCCATTTAATGCGATTGGGTTACTTTATTATGTTGCTAACTGGATCAGATTCAGGTATATGGACAAGGGGGGAGGATTATTAAAAGTTTTTTTTATGGAAAAGGCAAACTTTTTGGTATAATAATTCATGAGCTGGGATCTTGTCTAACAAAACTGCTGGGATCAGCCCACATTCTGTGAACTAATTACGTACATGCAAAGTCATTTGAGGAAAACTAAATTAATGAGCTGGCACTTTCTATATAGAACTTAATTTGAACTAAATGCTTGGCCCGCAATTAATTAATGAAGTGTCGACTGGATAAGCAAAAAGGTTTCCCCCCCGGATAAGCAGCGGCAGCGGCAGCAGCTGGTGCTCGAGTAGGCGGCGCCACCAAGTGGAAACGAATTTAAATTTACAAATAAAAAAGAAATATTGTCAAACGCTTTCTAACGCCTACCAAATGCACTCATATCCTTATCAAGGATAGTAAAAGGAAGTGTAGCGTAACTAAGTAAGGGCACACTTTCTCTTAAAAAAAAAGGGACGCGTTTTCTTTTGGTCTACCTGCAGGCGGCTCTAGGTAAGATTTTTTAATTGTTGCTTAGGGGAGAAAAGGTCCTTGAGACTGTGCACTTAATTGAGTTGTTGACATAATAAAAATATGAGAACATAAATTTTGACACATTATTTCACAAATTTAAATGTTATCGTCCTTTCTTGACAATTGAAGCGTGCCCCAGGCAGACAATTTAGTTAAGGAAGAATATTTTCAGATCTACTTTAATAACGCAGTTTAAATTCCCAGGCAGCTGCCTGCCTCCCTTCCTTTTACTTAACGTGCAAATTTGCAATTGCAGTAACTGAGAAAAGTCTAAAGTCAGCACGTGACAATGTGTTTTTCATTCTCTCCCACCCATTCAATGAGGTCAACGGTATGGTTTTCCTTTTTTTTTTTTTTTTTTTTGACAGCCTGAAAATGTCGGAACCGGCATGTTCCAGATGCTCTGTTGAGTGTCAACCACTGCCGCCTGGTGCCTTACCTAATTGCTGTAATTTTGTGTGCAAATTGTGCTCATAACATATGAAAATAATTGTTACCTTAGCCCCTTCCCCCCCGCCTTTGTCATGGTCAAGGTGTTTTAATTGTACGAGTGAAATATTTACTTAGTCATTGGGTTGTACTTATTATTGATATTGATTTTCAAGTAGTTAACTGACAGGCAGACAACCTTTTAGAGTGGAAAATACGACTGCAACAATATGTAAGGTTTATCCAAAACTTGACAAGGTTGAAGGTAAATCGATTTTCGCAACCCAAAGAACTTTTCTTAAGTTCGCTTTAAAGTGTAGGAAATTGGATGTTGAGTCAGTTTATAAATCGTATGAGAATTCTAAACAAAGGGCATAGCCCGGGCTTATCCTATCCTATCCATATTTCAAGTTTGCAGTTTCAAAGTACATTAAATGAATGTAATTTATAGATTTTTTTATACTTCTAGTACCATCCCTGAATTTTTAATAACGATTTTTATCAACTCCAAACACATTCTAAAAATACCCATTTAAAAAATTTTATAGCAATTGCTGGCATGTTAATACTCTCCCAGAATAATTATTCTGATTTTTAAAATGTAATCCGAGACTTACAAAATTTAGCGAAATTTTTAACACCAATTATTTAAGATTTCTAGTTGTGGAACCACTTTTGTATTTAACATGATCAATTGTCATATCAAGATACAATTTGAGGAATTTTTGCAAAATTTTTGGAAGTGTAAAAGGTGGTCAAAAATAATTAAAGCAATTATATGTATTTTTTTTTTTATGGGCATTTCCATTATGTCGAACGGGACCTTCGAACAGACGAAAGGTTCTTAATTGGCCCTTTAATTGGTGCTAAGGTTGATTTTAGACAACTTTTACTTTTCAAGTAAATTACAAAAAACAAAAAAAAAAAGGGTGTTACCAACCAAATATTTAAAAACCAAATTTAATTAAATCATGACGCAATATTGCAATTTGTTAAATTTTAGAATTTGTATTAATGTCACTTTAAAACAATTTTAAATCAACTTAAAAAAACTTTACCTTTTTTTAAATTAAATTTTAAGCACTGTAGCACTGGACATGTCGCATGGGACATTTTTTTCCATCATAATAATTATGTTATTTCAGTAACTCTTTTGACGAAATTATATATAAATAATCGCAGTAAAAATGTTTTTAAGTCATAAGAAGATTTCAATGTATTTATTTTCGTATAATGACCAAAAACAAGAAATTTTTAAAATCGTACTTTACTTTTCGTAACTTTCGTAACTTTTTTCTTCAAAGTACGCAGTTCTCAAAATTTTGTTCGTCGTCGTTTTTGCTTATTTAGATATACAAAATAAAAAGTATGATTTACAAATAAAACTCATTCATTAAAAAAACAAAAAAATTTCGCACTTACGATGTCGCACGAGACCAACTTAATATGAGTACCAAGATCACAAATATTCAAATTTTTCAGTATACTTTTTTTATTTGAGTTTTATTAAAAATTAAAAAAATTTGAATAAGCCATCTGCATGTACTTTCGTCGCATAGATAAAAAAATGTTGTTTTTAAATGTCGCACGGGACATCGAAATATGCGATGATGCAAATCAAAAAATTGTCTCTTATGCATTAATATGCATTATCTATTTGTACCCTTGGAAAGATTTAAGAATGCAAAAGTTAATTCATAAAAAGAGAGACATTTAAGAACTTTTATCAAAACAAAAAGTGCAGGGGAAATATCAAATTAAAACGAGAAGGCAAAGCTAACTTCGACTGTGCCGAAGTTTTAATACACTTGAAAACGTTTACTCCAACTGATTTAACCGGTAAAATATATAAAGGATATAGATATAAAAAAATTAAAAATTTTTTAAATCCTTGATACGAAAGATTTGATACCATAAAAAAAAACTTTTCTTAGTAAACCACATTTTCCGACCGATCGGTCCTATGGCAGCTATATGCTATAGTCATCCGATTTTGATAAATTTTTTCCAAATTATGTAAAAGCATATAAAACTAATATATACCAAGATTAGGACGCTACGAAAGAAAACAAAAAAATTTCCTCACTAGAACTAGTTTTTTGACCGACCGTTTGTATGGCAGCTATACGCTATAGTCATCCGATTTTGATAAATTTTTCCAGAATTACGCGGAAGCTTATAAAACTAATACAAACCATGATTGGTGAAGCTACGATGGAAAACTAAAAGTTTTCCTCACTAGAACTAGTTTTTTGACCGACCCTTTATATGACAGCTATATGATATAGTCATCCGATTTTGATAAATTTTTCCAGAATTATGTGGAAGCATATAAAACTAACATGTACCAAAATTAGTGACGCTACGATGGAAAACAAAAAAGTTTTTCCAACTAGAACTAGTTCTTAGACAGATCGTTCCTATGGCAGCTATATGATATAGTCATCCGATCCGGCCGGTTCCGACATATTAGTTGCGTGCAGTAAAAAGAAGACTCTGTGCGAAATTTCAGCTCGATAGCTTTAAAACTGAGAGACTAGTTCGCGTAGAAACAGACAGACGGACAGACGGACGGACGGACAGGCGGAAATGAACTCGGCTTGTCGTCCTGATCAAGAATATATATAGTTTATGGGGTCGGAAATTAATATTTCTATGCGTTACAAACTTCACTTGGTGCAAATTAAATTAATATACACTTTTCAAGTGTATAAAGAGCTCTCAAAACCATCTTGCCGAGGCATTAAAAAATACGGCTGGGACATTATGGACGTTTCTGAAATGACTGACTTGTACCAACTTAGTCGGGAGGAATCCTACCAGGCCAAAATTCTGGATGAGCTTAGAAACCTTAATATAAGATTTCTTAAAGCACAAAAGAATTTGATTCAAAATAAATTAAGATCGCGACACATATCCAGTAAAACTTACAAATGTTCCATTGAGTATTTGTCATTTGTCAAAAATCAGTTAAAAATGTTGTGTTGTCGTCGCGTTATTTTAAGTGATAAGCATATAAGGATGATACACAATCATGAAGAAACCACCTCTTAAACCGGCTCGAAAGGCACAACGCCTCGCACATATGACCTGCATGATAAAGACGCCCTTTTGCAGAGGACTTTCCACACTGGGTCTAATACCATGAATGCAGAAACAGGAATTCAAAAACAAGAGAGAAAGAAAGATAATCCATATAAAAGAGCCTGCAAAAGAAACATTCTCCCCAGACAGAATTTAGATGGACATTTTAAATTTCGTTATGGCAAACAGATGGTCACATTGCAGATTTTTTAGTATCTCCATTAAAAGAAGTTTGGGTATTTGTATGCTTTTATTTTCGAAAATTTGTTGTTAAGCTGTTCAATTCTAATTCTCTTTCTTTGAGTGTTTTCTAGAACGACTTCAGTTGCTGTTCTGTTGGAAATTACTTGCTGACTTGAAGGGTTTCTTCCACCTTAAGCACCTTGATTTCTGCTTTTCCCCCCTCTCACAATCCAAATACAAATGTATCGCTAAAAAAAAGTTTTCTTTTGTGTTCAAAGTTAAATGTAGCCAATATATACGAATTTCCCAACTACTCACATGAATGTCTCTAAACTTTAGTTTGTTCCAAGTTTCCTATTATTAATACTTCATCAAGTTTTTGTCATGGCAACCAAATCTGTGTCACCCCCAAACCCCATTATCTACAACAGGCAAACAAGTTGTTTACCAGCACAGACTCCGACAATTTGCGTTGGAAAACAATTCAATTTCCGTGGAAAAAAAAATAATGGGAGCAGCAGCAGCAGCAGCAACTACATACATAACTGTAAATGGATCTAAGGATGTGCAGACTGTGCGTGGTTGGGTGACCCAAATCCTGTAGCTAGAGTGGAAAATATCAAATAAAGAGACAACCATAAAAGTAGCATCCAATGCTGCTGCTGCTGCTGCTGCTGCTGAGTTCAAATCAACAATAAAAGGCAGTTGGACTCGACTCCCTGCCCGACTGTCTGCCTGGGATTCATAAATAAAACAAAGTGGCGCCAAACGCGCGCCAAAATGACGCGTAGCGCCCCCTTCCCACTATGTGTTTTGTATGTCTGTGCCCCAATTGTTATTCATTGGCTTCAGTTTCCTTTCTGCAGATTTTAGTTAGTACAACTTCACTTCATATCGATTTTCTAGTTACATTTGTCTGGCTTTTGGGTCGAGCATAACAAAGCAACTAGTTGCTGTTGTTCCTTCTTCTACATGTTTCCTGCTGGGCTGGAAAAGTGCAAGCCACCACAAAGGGGGCGGAAGTTATATGGGGAAAATGCTTAGAGCTGATAGAGGAGACCTAAATGTTTCAGTAAAAGTTTTTTTTTTGATATCAAACTTTGGTTTAAATTGGACCAAAGGTACAAAGAGTATATTGAGTTTGTGTAAATGTATGTAACAGCCAGAAGGAAGCATCTCCGATCCTATAAAGTATATATATTCCTGATCAGCATCAACAGCCGACTCGCAATTTGAAAAAAACCTCATATCTTCCACAATTTTGGAGTTAGGTTGTTCGAACCTTCTAGACATATATTCTACTTATCATTACTTATCGAGCCACCATACATCGTTTTTCAATCACATGAACGATAGTAGAGTTGCCACACCCGCAATTTGGAAAAGAAATTATATCTCCCACAATTTTAAAGATAGATTGTTCGAACCTTCTAGACATATATTAAAATCATCATTACGTATCGATCCGCCATACATCATTTCCTGATCAGATGAACGATAGTAGAGTTGCCACCGCCGCAATTTGAAACCTCATATCTTCCACAATTTCGGAGTTAGGTTGTTCGAACCTTTAAGGCATATATTCGACTCATCAAAAGTTATCGAAACCCCATACATCGTTTTCCGATTAGATGAACGATGGTAGAGTTGCCACCCCCATAATTCGAAAAACACCTCAAATATCCCTCAATTTTGGAGTTAGATTGTTTCAAACCTTCTAGACATATATTCTACTCAACATTACTTATCGAGCCCCCATACATCATTTCCCGATCAGATGAACGATAGTAGAGTTGCCAACCCCACAATTTGAAAAAGACCTCAAATATCCCACAATTTTGGAGTTAGGTTGTTTGAACCTTCTAGACATATATTCGACTCATCAAAAGTTATCGAACCCCCATACATCGTTTTCCGATTAGATGAACGAGAGTAGAGTTGCCACCCCCATAATTTGAAAAACTCCTCAAATATCCCACAATTTTGGAGTTAGATTGTTTAAACCTTCTAGACATATATTCTACTCAACATTACTAATCGAGCCCCCATACATCATTTCCCGATCAGATGAACGATAGCAGAGTTGCCTCCCCCGAAATTAAAAAAACTCCTCAAATATCCCACAATTTTGGAGTTAGGTTGTTCGAACCTTCTAGACATATATTCTACTTATCATTACTTATCGAGCCCCTATACATCGTTTTCCGATTAGATGAACGATAGTAGAGTTGCCACCTTCACATTTTGAAAAACACCTCAAATATCCCACAATTTTGGAGTTAGGTTGTTCGAACCTTCTAGACATATATTCTACTCATCAATACTTATCGAGCCCCATACATTGTTTTCCGATCAGATGAACGATAGTAGAGTTGCCACCCCCCGCAATTTGAAAAACACCTCAAATATCCCGCAATTTTGGAGTTAGGTTGTTCGAACCTTCTAGACATATATTCTACTCATCATTACTTATCGAGCCCCCATACATCGTTTTCCGATCAGATGAACGATGGTAGAGTTGCCACCCCCGCAATTTGAAAAACACCTCAAATATCCCGCAATTTTGGAGTTAGGTTGTTCGAACCTTTTAGACATATATTCTACTCATCATTACTTATCGAGCCCTAATACATTGTTTTCCGATCAGATGAACGATAGTAGAGTTGCCACCCCCATAATTTGAAAAACTCCTCAAATATCCCACAATTTTGGAGCTAGGTTGTTTAAACCTTTCAAACATATATTTTACTCAACATTACTAATCGAGCCCCCATTCATTGTTTTCTGATCAAAAGAACGATGGTAGTGTTGCCACCCCCACAATTTGAAAAACATCTCAAATATCCCGCAATTTTGGAGATAGGTTGATCGAACCTTCTAGACATATATTCTACTCGTCATTACTTATCGAGCTTCCATACATTGTTTTCCGATCAGATGAACGATGGCAGAGTTACCACCCAATTAGAAAAAAATCGCATATCTTCCACAATTTTAAAGACAGATTGTTTGAACCTTTTAGGGATATATTTTAATCGTCATTACTTATCGATCTACCATACACCGTTTCCAGATCAGATGAACGATATTCGAGTTATAAGCAAATCAAATAATTACGCTGGGCAGCACTGCCCGTAATCGTGATGGGCAGCACTTGCACAGTTTGTGTGAACCCACACTTTAAAGTTATCAGTTATATACAAACAGGTACAGAGTATATTACAGTCGGGCTTGACCGACTTTCTTACTTGTTTTTAGATAAGAATATATTCCTCAGCGCTTTGTCAGGTTTTATTAAAAATAAACTAGAAAGTATAGTTAAGTTAAGTATTTATGATGCCGGCCGCATCCAATTTGTTTCAGTGTACGAGTACTCAGAGAGGGGAGAGCAAAAATTTGTAAATTCATATAAAAAGAGAATCAAAAATGCAAAACTAAGCCAAATTTAACGTTAAAATTTAATTATCGTTTTATGCTTCGTCCACATTAACACGCTATACTTTATACACTAACAGGATGACCAATTAAATACTCATAGTTCCTAAGTTCTAATGCTCCGCACTCATTTCACAAATGCACTTAAAAATTCTAACAACGCAATTCAATTGTAATTCAACCACTGGCCGAAGGGCCTGATGGTATAAAGTGTCCTTAGGGTATTTTCCCTTGCGTTTAACCAAAAGAAAATTAAAAATTTTACCCACATTTCCCCATTTGCATACATGTGCGGCACATAGAGCAAAGCTATGGTTACTCAGTTGCAGGCACGTGTTGGGGCTTTCTCTTTGTGTTGAGCTTATGTGGCTGCTCAAATGCACCCTCTCTCTCTCCCTAATGCAAATCAAAATGCATTTAAAAATCGATTTCTGCTTAAATTTATGAGGCAAATGTCCTTGAAGGAAATTATGCATGCCCACTCGTTAACTGTGACAATCCAGAGGATCCCTTACATCAAATGTGCATTTTTGCCATTAAAAATTTATGAGCCCAGGCAAAAAGTGTGCCAAATTAACGAGGGGTTGTCTGCCAGCCATTATGTACGGGGGGTGGCATGCAAATTTTTTTTTTTTTTTGTGCCTGCCTGCTGTTTCCTAATGAGGTAATTATATTTTATTTTTGTCGCATTTTTTTGTGTGTTCCTTTCCTAATAGGCAAATCGTGTAGTCATCGATTAACATTTTCCCGTTTTTCTCGATCACATTTGATAAAGTGCTCATTGCCGTTCCATGTTGCACTTAAGTAGCCTGCCGCAAATTGATTTCATGCTGCTTTTGGTCGTCGTCGTCGTCGTCGTTGTTGCTGTTGCTTTTGTCCATTTGGCCATGCTCCACTTTTACCCTTGAGTTCTTTTTTAGGGCAACAATGCACCGCAGGAAGATGAAGAAGGATATGCGTCCATGCACAATGGCAAGGAAAAACATACCAAAAAAAGGGAGAGTGCTGCCTGTAGAGAGGGTTCGACTAAGGGATACTCTGTTGGATGTTAGAGCTTGGGGTTTGTAATTCAATGGGAACTTCCTGTAAGGCATTTCGCACTTCTTGTAGATGAAGCTTTAGATATTCGATTCGATATAAATATTTAAAATTATTGATTTCTGATTAGATTAAATATTTTAATTACCAATGCTGTTTGATCCTTTTTCTAAATCGCAGATGTCATAAATGGGAAATATTGTTTGAGGTAAAATATGAGAAGAACTAAATATAATAAAGAAAATATTTCTAAAATACAAAACATACAAAAATTTAAGAAAATCACAAAATACCAAAAAGTTCTGAATATATCTTCGTAATGATAAAAATGGCAATAAGACTTGAATAGTATTGTAAAATATTAAGGAAGATGAGATCATAAAATTAAGATAAAGATTTCACTGGTCGACCCCAAAAATGTTCATTTTAAATTACTCCACCAAATTTTGTGATTTTTGGGACGCCGAGTTTAAAGTTGACATTAAAAATTGTTCGAACATCTCGTTCCACTGTCATAACACTTAAACAAATAATCCGATTTCGCTTTTCTATCCTGAAAATGAATGTCTTAATCTGCCCTCACATTTTTCTAAAACACATGTGTTTCGATATATTATATAGGCTTTTCCGTTTCCGATTTCGATCAAATCCTGCAGAAGAGGAATTGATAAATGTTTTCGTTTCTGGAAATCCATTGTGATATTTGGCTTTTAACTATATATTTTCATATATTTTTATTCGACTTTTTAAAAGCACCAAGTTTCAACCGAATTCATTAATCGTTCTTAGGAAATCACAACTCCTACCAATTCCGATCGATAGATTTGGGAAACAAGAACATGCCTGATTACCGCAAAAGCACTTGGATAACAAAATTAAATATTATTATGATAATTTTAAAACCTCTGTGCTCTAGCTCTAGCGGCTTTGCTCGCATTTGTGTAAACAATATGGTGATTTTCTAAAGAATATTATATACTGAATTTTAAAAATTAAAAATTTATAAAAAAAGGTTGGTGCTGATTGGATGCAAAAAACATCCAACAGTTTAACGGCCATTTTCCGACTTTGAGGATAAATTTACCAAAACGAACACGCTCAAATACAACAGGCTTGCCCTAAAAAAACCGTTCCGCGGGCTTTGATCATGATCCATCTATTTATCTAGCTTTAAGGTGGATTTCCCGAAATGAAAAAATTATTTTTCCATCTATTTGAACATACAAATGGAATTTTATACAGATCGGTTCGCAAACAACGTAAACTACAATCGCCATCTTTTATCCGATCTTGAGGGTGGTTTTGCCCAAAGTTAAAAATTATTTTCCATGGTGCTTACAAACTGAATTTCATACAGATCGGATCAAAAATAATGTGTCACACCCATTTTCCGTCCCAAAAGGCAGAGTCTTCATCATTGAAAAATTATATGTCTAATTATTTGGCATATTCTGCTCACAAACCGAGTTAAAAGTCAATCGGATAGAACATAGTTTTTATACCTTACTAGAGTAAAAAGGGTATACTAAGTTCGTGCAAATGTATGTAACAGGCAGAAGGAAGCATCTCCGACCCCATAAAGTATATATATTCTTGATCAGCATCAACACCCGCGTTGATATAAGTTCCTGTCCGTCTGCCCGTCCGTCTGTCCGTCCGTCCGTCCGTCTGTATGAACACCTAGATCTCAGAGACTATAAGAGCTAGAGCTACCATTTTTTCAGTGTAGACTTGTTTTGTCTGCACGCAGATCAAGTTTGTTTCAAATTTTATCCGCCCCGCCACGCCCCCCCCCCCCACAGAAAAACCTCATAACTCCCACAATTTTGAAGATGGATTATTCGAACCTTCTAGACATATATTTTAATCATTATTACCTATCGATCCGCCATACTTCATTTCCCGATCAGATGAGCCTTAGTAGAGTTGCCGCCCACGCAATTTGGATAAATCCTCATATCTCCCAAAATTTGGGCATATTGTAATCTAATAAAATATTCTTAAATAAACCCTGAGTAACGGGTATATCGAAGTCGAGCAGGTATATCGACTTCAACTTACGCTCTCGTTTAATTTAGAAATTTTCGCTGGAAACATCACTTGCTAAAATATTTTGCAAAATGTTAAATCGAGTTAAGACACTGTGTTGGACGAATGCGCTGCCTTTGGCGCCATGCACGTATGTATGTATGCGCATATGCTTGAGCGGCTGCAAGTGTCAAATTTGTTGCTGGAAAAACAGAATTTTGCTCTAAATAATCGGTTCCTCTTTCCACTATTATGTTGCCTCTTCCGTTGCCTATAAATACCAATTTGAGATGGAGAAATTCTCGTTTTCAAAAACGAAATTCTTTAAAAATTCAAGAACGAATAAATTTCTACTCGTTCTACTTTTCCCTTAGTGTAAGCGAGTCGATGTAGACAATATCAAATATATTTTTAAAACGGCCTAAAAGTGGGCAGCATAGATTTTCTTAATATCCAACTAGATTTGAATAACATGAACAAGACAATAAGGTCCTGGGTGCTGTTTTTGAGTGCCTCCTTTGCTGGTAACAGCATGCTTAATAACTTCCGTGGGTTTTGAAACTTAGAAGCTCTCAATCTGGCACAATCTCTTGGCTCGCTCAAGGGAAAGTTTAACTCCGAATCCGAACGGCAAAGTTTCTGAGAAGCTTTTTCATGGTTACATACTTCATAACTGGCACCAAGAGCTGGAGAAGGTGACCTTATATGTAAAGTTTTTAAAGAAAAAACTTTCATTTAGATGTTCCGAGACAGGATCGCACCCCGAACCTCCCGCACAGTAGGAACATTCGCTAACCACTGAGCCACACAAGGTCACAAATTCCATTCAAATATTCTACTTATATCTTCAAATTGAGTAAAAAAAAACTTTCAGATATATCTGAAAATTCCTAGGATCGAAAATGCTTCCTTTTGCATATAACATAATTTTCAAAAAAAATTATTAAATTAAGTTTCTGTGATAATATCCTTTTGATACAAACTCCGTATACCTTCGGTCTACCCTGTAAAAAGTTATCTAGAAAAGAAGGCAAAGTTTTTACTCTCTCGGTCTTACCTTACCGTTACACTGATGAAAAGCCTTGAGCGCTGTCCCACTCTTAGTTCTCATCCAGTTTAAAGGCAGGCATACGGTTTTTTTTTGTGGGTTTTTGTTTTCCCTCTGTTTGTTTTTTTGGCTTTTTTTTTGGCAGAAAATAGAAAATAGATTATTCATTGTGTACAGAGAGAGGCAACCCTTTGGCTCATAGGGATGCTGGGAAATGAAGGAAAGCAAAGCTGGCACTTCATTGTTTGTGTGTGTTCCTTTTAGTGAGAGTGTTGAAAGAAAGCAGAAGTTGAATGGAATAGAAAAAAGAAAAGAAAAGAAATGAAAGACTGTGGCGATTCAGTTGGTTGAGATTGTGGGAATTTGCACAATTAGAGTGGAGGGATAAATGGGAAGTAATGAAAAGGTAATGGAGCGATAAAGTGGTGCGTTCGAAACTAAAATGAAGGGAAAATATATGAGAAGAAATATTTTTTGGACAAATGTTAGAGGAATTAAACTTTTGGGGTCAATGATCCTAGTTAAAAATGAAAATCTCTTCTCTCAATCTCCTGGGAAGTTAGAGCATCAAATTGGTATATCTTCAACTAATTACTTACTTATTTTTCTTATTTTCCAACTCTCACATTAATTTTATCCAATCCCCACATCCGCATTGGCCTATTTGACACTCGTATGTCAAACAACACACAACACACTGCACTTCCCACCTAGGCAAAGTGCACTCTACTAGACGATCAATCAATCAATCTGCAAGAAAGCATAAAAAATAAAAAAAAAAAAAAAATCACCGCCAGTGGCAAGCATTTACATGTAATCGCAGACGCTAATCGCCAGTTGCAAATCAACTTACGAGCCAACCAAAAAGATATCCAATTAATTTGCCAACCAAAATAATGTTTACAGTCTCTGCCCAGACTAAGTAGTCTGGGATTATGACTTGATTAGAAAGACTAATGAACTGGATTGATAAATATTACGAGATACCCGGTACCCCCTTCCCCTTTTTTTTTTGTCCAAACCGTGTGGGTGCCTTTATAGAGTAAATCTGGCTGCACATGCGCATGATTGCCTCGATATCGCCATTAATGGTCATTACTTACTACTTATGACCCCGTTGCACTTGAAACAACTTTATGAATTGAATGCGGAGCAGTGATGAACACGTGATTGTTACAAGTGCTAGATCGTACTTTAAGTTGAACAATATTAAAAGTGAAAAATAATAATAAAGGTAATTTTGATTTATTTTAATTAAATATTTTTTAAAAGATTAAATCGTCTAGCGAAAGTGCATTAGTTGCTTCATCATGCAAAAAGGTGTGACCTGCACTTAATTGGAAGTGTCCAAAAGCGACGTACGACTCAAGCGCTCACTTTCTCAAGAAGCAAAGTATCCTTCGGATAGCCGCGAATACTAGTTCTAAGGCAAGTTCGGTAAGTAGGTAGAAAATTCACCCGAACCCTCTAAATAAATCCCCTCTAGGGAATAAGTGTCCAAAGAATAAAGCAGAAGGTTTAGAAATATATTTAGTGACAACTTAAGAAATAACTTAAGCATTCTACAAGGCCAACAATAAAGTACAAAAAAGAATAAGTTGTTTTTTTTCGATTTATTTATGTCTCAATTTTTTTTAAAAGAATATTAAATTGATATAAACATATTAATTAGCCGACATTAGTCACTTAGTTATATAAAACTGATATGGTTCCGACCTTCAAGTTAAAATTGTAAGTAGGAGTCGAACTTGATTGTACTTAAATCGAGTACGAAGTACTAAAACAATCCTATAATTCTTGTATCAATCCGAAAAGTACGGATCTCACCTGAAAATCAAATAGTCTTGATTAGAGATTTAAACAAGTTCGGAAATGCAATGTTATAGCGAAAGAACAAAAAGTAAGGTAAAAGTAACGAAAAGTACCTGAAAGTTGGAAATTTTTCTCGGCCATCTCATTACATTTAATAACAAATTAAATCAATCCCGTGAATTGTTAACACAAATCCTATATCGAGTTAAAAACAAACATACCCGAGCCGAAGACGGGATTGAAACAAGAATTTTAGAAATGGATAAGTTAGTACACAAGTTAATCCTCTCTTACTTGACATCGATTGGAATTGATTTTAATCCAAATATCTCGGGTTTTTTCTTCTGTGTAGGCACTATATCTTCCTGGAGAAGTTCATCTATACGCAAACTAAGTTTCCGCAAATTTTTTTGGTTTTCGTTTTTAGATATTTTCCAAAAATGTTAAATTTTTTTAATTCAAATGAATCTATAATATTTTTGACATTATTTACCTCTTAACAATAAGACAAAGTTATTATTTAAGATTTTATTTTGAATAATCTCATTTGTAAAATTACTTAAGATTGTGAACCGAACCTTTTTTTTTTTTAAAGAGGTCCGGTTTGGGTTAAGGTTCGAAGGCTCAAAAAATGTCAGAGGTTCGGTTAAAGGTCCAGTTCGGGGATCCCAGAATCCCGAACCGAACAGGTTTTTAGGGGTTCGGTTCCGGACCGGCTTTCTGCCTTGGTTTTATCAACTGGAAAAAGTAGAATTTCGCAGCCTTGTATAATATTCATGGTACCAATCAAGATAACAACCTCTAAGGAATATGTTAAAAATCGAACTATTTCAAAATCACTTAGCTTACGGCCTTTGTGCTTATTATTGTCAAATTAAGAGTGCTCATATTGACTCTACTTACACTCAGAAAAAACCCGTTCTCAATGTACCGAAAGCCGTGTTTCTCGTTCTCAATAGAAGGGTAAGTCTCTTTTTTCTTATACCGAGAACGGCGGGCATAAGGTAAGAACGCTTTTATTGAGACCGGACGTTCTGTATTTAAGAACCAACCGGTCTTATTAAGGGAACGGAAAAATTATTATTGCTGACCTCGCCCGCACTCCCCCGCGTCCCACCCTTTGTCTTCACTTATAAATAAACATAATTAAACCTTAATCTAAATCAAATGTCGGCAGTTAGCTATTTTTTTAATGATACAAGTTTTTTTTTTTAAATTCTCTGGGGTTCGAACCTGTGCTCTCTTTCACGTTTTGTATATAACAGGACAGTTCCACCACCGTACTAAGTTAACATGTTGTGCCTAAGCTCAGTGTTAAAGAGAGTCGGTTTCAAGTTTCAAGAACCATTTAAAGAACGTATTTTCTCAGTTCGTTCATCGGTTTAGAACGGATGGTATACTTTTGAGATCGTGGGCTTATTTTAAGAACGGAAAAAATAAGAACGGATTGGGTATAATTAAAAGAAATTTGTGCTGCCTTTTAGAACGCAATTTTTTTCTGAGTGTGAAAGAAATGTAAAGCACATTTAAAACATCGTTCTTTCGATACAAGAATACTAAAAATGTTTCTGTAAAAAACAAGTAACTCTCCTACATTTTATGTGTGAAAATTCTTGTTTGAAAATTAATTATTTTTCGATGATCAACGAACAAAACAACAACGCTCCGAACAAGGACAGAGCCGCTTAGCTGTTCCAAGGGTTCAACACGACACGACTACAGCACGAATGACATATCAAACACGCACGACCTTATTAAATGTGAAAAAATATGCATATTGTGGCAAATCATTTAAAATTGTGGCCTATTATTTTTCGATTTTCTATCAAAATCAATTTAGTTTTTAGAAGAAAAAAATAATTTTTTTTATTTTTCCTTGTTGTTTTTTTACCCAAGTTGATTGTGGAAAAGTTTTCCACTCTGAACTCGAGTCTGTTTGTAGAAATTCCACATTCCTTATGGATTAACTCTATGGGCCGATTTCTCATCTCCTACAAAGCACTATATGTCACACCAACTTACAAATAACAGAATAAAATGCTTGTTTATCTGACACATAGCAGCAAGCTCAAGCAAATGGGTACCATATTTGCTCACAGTCAAAATTTAAATAAAATTAGTTTTTAAAAATTTTCTTCACAGAGGGTAGAACTTATATATAAAAGATCGATTATATTGAAGGATTTTACAAATAGTATTTTTTGAAGCGGTTAATAAGTAAAATATATTTTGGTCAAATATATAAATATTTCTGCTCAGTAAACAAAGGTCATTAATTCAACTCTTGTTAAATAAATAAATAAAAAATTTAATATTAATAAAAATTTTCAAATAAATTACAACTGTTTTATTTCTCCAACAAAATATTCTCTTCGTATATATGTATATTCTCGCAGCGTAACTAACTCGTTCACTCATTCATCTCTAATCTCAAAGCAAATTCTTGTCATTAGAGATATGCGTAAAATGAGTTGTCCCACGTGCCCACTTCAAACAGAGTCGACCAAACGCCCCCAAGTGTATGCCGTATCAACGATTTATGTGTCAAGTTTTTGTTTTATATTAGAATATTTTTATCGTTTAGGCATAATTGCAGATCAATTAGGCTTAATTATTGTTCTTAATGCTATTGGTCAGCTGTTGTTTATAAAGATTTTTCAAATCAATCCACCCTCACTTTACAGCAAGGTCAGGACCATTGTTTGCTTTGCCTACTTCCCTTTTTGTTTTTTCTTTTGCCAAACCGGAAATACAAATCCAACAAAAAGTCAGCAACTCATTCGCCCGACATCGATATGAGCTAATAAAAGGTTTTTAAACAAAAACAAAAGGGCAGACCCAAAAAAACCTTCATTCGAGTGCATGTTGGTTTTTGATTTTTGAAAAATTTGAAAAAGTGAAGCGTGTTGTTTAATGCATTTTTGCACACTTGACTGGCCGTTACCTGGATTATATAAATATAAAAAAAAGGGGTTGAGGAGGTCCTCGCTGCCTGTCATATGATTTATATTTAATGGCCTCATATTTTTGCACAATCTCTCTGGGGCCACATAAACTAGCGTGCAATATTGATTGTTCATTCCGTGGAACGGTCGCTCCCCCTCTGCCTCTCTTTGGTGCGTGTGTGTTTTTTAGTATGGTTCATCTATATTTTATGAGCTGCCAATTGGACAAATCGTTAAACTGTGAAAAATAAGTATGAAAGGTTATTGGGGGGTAAACGAAATTGAAAGTAGTTAAGCTGGGGTGCTATTATTAAGGGGTTAAGATGGTTTAAATAGTATAGAGAATTTTTAATTTTTAAGCGGAGATTTAAAAACTTTCTCTGGAAACATACGATAATTTCGCGGCTCTTCTTAATAATCATTGCCTTGATTCGATTGCCATCAGACTTCAATGGTCCTTAAAATCTTCGGATCGGAAATTTTGAATCTGAAGCAAAATCAAATAGTAAAATACTCCAAAAATGCTCACTATTGCTTTTTATGATTCATTTGTTGTAGCTTTTACAAATGTTATCGAATAAGGATCAACTTTTTATCGATAGTAGCAAAGAGAATATAACATAGAGAACAATTGTAAGTGATGTTAAGGGATAATTATCAGGTAGTTACTTCTGTTAACTTATAAATATCATTGGAAAAGACTGTGGTTAGAGCGAGACAGAAATAACTTAAAGTGCGAAACTGAAAGCGAACAGCTGACTAATTTGGAATGTTATGGTAGGCGGTAAACTTTAAGCTTTTAAACGATACTCATTAAGATGTTCATCCGTTTCAAATTAAGACTTAACTTATGACATTTAAGTTTAACTTACTAGTAGTATGTTCTAGACCAGTTGACCTTTGGAAAACATTGTTTTCCATCACTTTTTTCCAACTTTGTTTTTCATATTGTTTTCCACACTGTTCTCCAAAACTGTTTTCCAACAATGTTTTTTAACACTGTTACTCAACACTGTTTTCCAACATCTGTTTTCTTACACTGTTTTCTTTGGTTTATACTTTGCTTTTTCACTGTGCTTTCTACACTGTTCTCCAAAACTGTTTTCCAACACTGTTTGTCAAAACTGTTTTCCAACACTGTTTGTCAAAACTGTTTTCCAACACTGTTTGTCAAAACTGTTTTCCAACACTGTTTGTCAAAACTGTTTTCCAACACTGTTTGTCAAAACTGTTTTCCAACACTGTTAGTCAAAACTGTTTTCCAACGCTGTTTGTCATAACTGTTTTCCAACACAATTAGTCAAAACTGTTTTCCAACACTGTTTGTCAAAACTGTTTTCCAACACTGTTAGTCAAAACTGTTTTTCCAACACTGTTTGTCAAAACTGTTTTCCAACACTGTTTGTCAAAACTGTTTTCCAACACTGTTTGTCAAAACGGTTTTCCAACACTGTTTGTCAAAACTGTTTTCCAACACTGTTTTCCAACACTGTTCTCCAAAACTGTTTTCCAACACTGTTTGTCAAAACTATTTTCCAACACTGTTTGTCAAAACTGTTTTCCAACACTTTTTGTCAAAACTGTTTTCCAACACTGTTTGTCAAAACTGTTTTCCAAATTTTATAACACTGTTTTTAACATTTCTTTCTAAAATTGTTTTACAACACTGCTTCCCATCTCTGTAGAATATACGGCCACTTTGGCCATAAACAAGAGAAATGGGCCGCCGGAAAACCCGCAACCAAAAGAATTTTGCTTCTATTTCTGAAAAGACCGAAGCAATTTTAGTTTTCATTTCAGTTCCAACATGTTCCTAACAAATGTTCTCTCCTTTTGCTTTATCATTTGCAACAAGTTTAAAGCGAACATATTTGAGGATCCTTCTCAAACCCAACAAGTTTCAAGCACACATGTATGAAGGTTCGATTGCCAGCCTTAACAAACATGTTTGCTTACAACCCAAAGGTTTTGTCTAATTCTAAGGGTGGTTTATTATTATTAGTAAAAATCCAACCACAAATTTCCACATTCGAATTTTCATTTGAAAAAAAAAACTAGTTTTTTTGTGTTTCTTTTCTTTGGCCTAGACAATTAGGAAAACCAACAGACAACTTCAATTTTCACAATTTTTTCTTTATTTATTTATGCGTTTTATTTTCACTTGATTTAATTTTGACACGCAGACATACAGAAGGGAAATCTGTTTGCCAGACATTTGCATTTCAGTCTCGCCCCGACCCTTGTCAATTTGCTGACCTATTTTATGTAATTTTCTTGAGATTTTCCTTTTTCTTCTTCATCAAGTTCTATGCGTTTGCATTGGTGTGGAAACACTTTATTCCAATTCAGTTATCAGCAGTGCAATGACTTTTTTGTGTTCCTATTGACCTGACCATTTTCCATATGGGTTATGGGTTTGTTCCATTTGGAGGGCATTGACAGACTCCTGTGGCTTTTCTATTATTCAAATTAGTCGTCGATGCGTTCACAGTTGAATTGGCTTGAGTGTCTTATTAATATTTTTTGGGAAATTTATTTTGGATTTTATCTCAAAGCATTTGTCACTCACCAGGTTTATCTTTTTAATTAAATCTCGGCTAAGGTAACTTTGGAAAGCAACCCACACAGATTTGAATTTAAAATTTTCTGACAGGTCGAACGAATTGGTCGCCCTTTTTGCATATTTTCTTTTGTAATGCTGTGTGTGTGTCTAATTGTGCGAATTGTGTAATGCAGTTGAATCAAATTGATGAACTTGTGTCCATCAGTCGTCTCTGGGTAGCTGTCAGAATTTTTGTATGAGTTCTGTGTATATTTTTTTTTTTTGGGGGTTGCTTCTGCGCACTCGATTTAATTAAATTTTCTGCGCCTGCGCACAATTTTTTACTCATTTGTTTTGTGTTTGTCTGGCATTTTAGGCATTGTTCCTGCACTTTGAGTTGGTCTGTGGCCCACACGCCTCTTCTCAGCTTTCAAAGGGTTCCTAGACACAATAACAACAAAAATGAGGGAAGTTTTGATGAAATATAATGCCTTTTTGTGGTTCATCTGAAAAATATTTTGAGTTGACCACTTGGTTACGCCTAGTTTAATTTTATGCGTGGATAAATTTGAGTTTATGAAACTGTGGCTTAAAATAACGCTTCGGTTTGCTTTGGGGCTAAGGACAGCGCCTCGCGATTTCAAATTTTTCCTCCCCCGTTTATCGTCAACTCGGCTTTGCTCGAATCAGTAGTAACTCAAGATTCACAAGCAAACTGTCACGTAAACACCAATATAAATGAAATGAAAAATTAAAAATATAAAAAAAAAAATTTACAGACGTGTAAAAATTTTGTAAAAATTTTATTTTTCCATTTTGCAAAAAAAATTTGTTTCTAATGGAAAAGCATAACTGTCACAAATACACCAACACAAAAAATACAAAATAAAAATTTGAAAAAAAAATTTACAGACGTGTAAAGAAATATTATAAAAATTTTTTTTGCATCATATAAAAAGTAATTTGTTTTCTTATGGAAAACATTTTTATTAACACGATTAGAAAAAAAAAATATTTTAAGTACAAATACACCAAAAAAATAAAAATTTATGAAAAAATTTACAGACGTTTAAAAATTTTGTATTTTTTTTTCCATATAAAAAAGTAATTTGTTTTCTTATAGAAAAATTTTTATTAAACGTTTGTGAAAAATATTTTTTTACAGTACACCAGCAAAATGATATACAAAATAAAAAATTACAAATTAAATACAAAATAAAAATTTAATAAAAAATTAACAGACGTGTAAAAAATGTTGTTATTTTTTTCATATAAAAAAAGTAATTTGTTTTCTTATGGAAACGTTTTTATTAACACGTGTCAAAATATTTTTTTTACAGTCAAGCAAAATACATAAATTACCAAAATACAAATTACATACAAAATAAAAATTTGAAAAAATTAATTTTTTATCAGAACTAAGTAAAAAATACACCAATACAAATTAATAAAAAAAAATTTTATTTAAAATTTTTTTTTTTTCATATAAAAAATAATTTGTTTTCTTATGGAAAACATTTTTATTAACACGTGTAAAATATTTTTTTCAGTCAAGTATAAACCAATGCAAATGATTTACAAAATAAAAAATTAACAAAATTAACAAATAACATACAAAATAAAAATTTAATACAAAAATTAACAGACGTGTAAAAAATGTTGTATATTTTTTTTTCATGTAAAAAAGTAATTTGTTTTCTTATGGAAAACGTTTTTATTAACACGTGTCAAAACATTTTTTTTACAGTCACGAATACACCAATACAAATTACATACAAAATAAAAATTTGAACAAATAATTTACAGACTTGTAAAAATTTTATTTACATTTTTTTTTTGCATATAAAAAAAAATTTTTTTTTGTTATGGGAAACACTTTTATTAACACGTGCCAAAATATTTTTTGTACAGTCAAGTATACACCAATGCAAATGATTTACAAAATAAAAAATTAACAAAATTATCAAATAACATACAAAATAAAATTTGATAAATATTTACAGACGTGTAAAAAATTTCGTATTTTTTTCATATAAAAAAGTAATTTGATTTCTTATGGAAAACGTTTATATTTACACGTGTGAAAACATTTTTTTTACAGTCAATAATACACCAATACAAATTAAATACAAAATAAAAATTTGAACAAATAATTTACAGACTTGTAAAAATATTTTGTAATATTTTTTTTGCATATAAAGAAAAAAATTTGTTTTCTTTATGAAAACATTTTTATTAACACGTGTGAAAATATTTTTTTATAGCCGAGTATACCAAGCAAATGATATACAAAATGAAATTTATCTTTTAAATTACATAAATTTTTTTTTTTTTTTAAATTTTTTCTTTTTTTTATAGTGGAAACTTTTTTGTACAGTCACGAATACACCAATACAAATTACATACAAAATAAAAATATTGAAAAAATATTTACAAAAATGTTGTATTTTTTTTTCAAATAAAAAAGTAATTTGTGTTCTTATGGAAAACATTTAAATTAACACGTGTAAAAATATTTTTACAGTCACGAATACTCCAATACAAATTTCATAAAAAAATAAAATTTACAGACTTGTAAAATATTTTGTAATTTTTTTTTTTGCATTTAAAAAAAGTAATTTGTTTTCTTATGGAAAACAGTTTTATTAACACGTGTGAAAATATTTTTTTTACAATCAAGTATACACCAATGCAAATGATATACAAAATAAGAAAATTAACAAAATTAACAAATTACACACAAAATGAAAATTTGAAAAAAAAAAAATTACAGACGTGTAAAAAAAGCTGTATTTTTTATATAATAAAGTGATTTGTTTTCTTGTGGAAAACATTTATTTTTATTTACACGTGTGAAAACATTTTGTTTTCAGTCAAAAATACACCAATACAAATTACCTACAAAATAACAATTTGAAGAAAAATATTTACAGACGTGTAAATATATATTTTCTTATAGGAAACTTTTTAATTTACAAGTGTGAAAACATTTTTTTTACAGTCCAAAATACAGCAATACAAATTACATATATAATACAAATTAGGAAAAAAATTTACAGACCTGTAAAAAATTAAGAAATTTTTTTAGAAAAATTTTGATTTCTTATGTAAAACATTTTTATTAACACGTGTGAAAATATTTTATTTTTACAGTTTAAGTATACACCAATGCAAAACAACTTAAACAAAATTTCACACACCTGTAAAATATTTTGTAAATTTTTTTTTTTATTTTTGCCAAAAAAAATTATGAAAAAATTTTATTTTTAAATAAAAACATTTATTTTTTTTGTAATTTTTTTTTTATTTAAATATTTATTTTTTACAAAGCTTGTATATTTTACTTTTTGTTAATAAATCGCGTGTAATTTGACTATATAAAAAATTTCTATGAAATCCCGGCAAAGTATATTTTCTGTCTGCAAGTCAAAGGTATTGTCTTGTGATTAATGAGTTTTTTATTGAGAAATCTCAAACAAAATCATTTAAGAACATTGCCGCCTTGATCCGCCTCACCTTGATTCAATATTGAGCGACATTCACATCAAAAGTTCATCAGACATTTGATACACATGGAAATGAATCAACTTTTTCTTTTTCCAGGTGAGTTCATTTCACTCAGCTTTCGTTCTGCCATTGTTCGCTCGACATTCAACGACACTTAATCAAATTTTCAAATCAATAATTAATCAACTGATGGGCATAGAGAAATCCGAGGAAATCAGGAAATCATTTGTCGCATATCCTCTCTGTTGCCTTCCCCTACGCTTTAATGTGTATGCAAATTTCTCTTTTTTTCCTTTCGTGTAAAGTTACACAAACAGAGGCCATCAGATCCTGGCGCATATAAAAAGGATAATATTAATACAGCATAATCAAAGTGAACGGCCGGGCATGGCATTTGCATACATTAATGTCGCACTTTGATGTTTGATGAAATTAGCGCAAAAAAAAAAAAAATAAAACCCAAAATCTCAATCCTCCAAGGCTAAAGGCGCATTAAATTTATGATAATCATGTTGATTTTACAAAAACAAAATATTAACTGGAGTGGCGACCAAAGTCCATAAAATGCTGACAGCTTATTCAGTTTTGCATATTTATTTTTATTTGTTCTTTTTTCTTGGCTTAGATGTTCTTGTGGTTGGCCGGAAAAGGAAGCAAACAAATAAGTAAAACAAAAAGAAGGAAGAAAAAAAAATACGGAAATTATGAAAATACTCAAATTGCCCACATCCTGTTTCAGAAGAGTTCACTTTCTTTTTGGCGTCTACCTGTCCGCAAGACAACCTTCTATCCCCCTCCCCAAATGGTTATCACCTTTATTTTATGCATAAGTCTGTGCCGGTCTCGAAACTCGTTGAAGCCAATTTTGTAGCATACTTTGCGGCTGTGGCTTGTGGCTTCTGGGTCTGTGTGCTGACGTCTTGAAAGTATTTGCATTGTTGTTGAGTAATTTATCATACCAAATATATATAGCAAAATATAGAGATGGTAGCGTTGAAGGGTTTCCATTCCCATATGCAAGATCTTACAACTGAGTTAAGGGCTTAAGAAAGATTACAACATTTTCGATTCCTAACAAGTGCACAGTGGTTGCTCCCACAGGCCAAAAATTTAATAAATAAAATTCTAAATATTTAAGTAAAAAGTAACCTGATTGTCTCTTAAATATCCAAGCTTCTTAATGCTAAGCCGGGATTTCTGCGAATCTAAAGGAACTTTCAAAAAATTTCATTGAATCTGGGAACACGTGATTATTTTATAATTACGTGAAAAGGTAAGCGCATTTCTAAGCGACCGGACGACTTGTAAGTCTTCAAATAAAAATACCTGCTAATGGATTTTGAAGTAAAAGGTACTTATTGTATGTCCTGAAATTAAGCTAAGTAAAATGGTGATGTAATTCTTGTAAAATCAATGTTTTAGTAAAGAACTTGGTATTCATTAATTTTTTATGCACCAACATAATTCTAGAAATTTTGACCAAAATCGGACGGCTATAGCATATAGCTGCCATAGGAACGATCGGGCTAAAAACTAGTTCTACTTAGAAAAACTATTTTGTGTTTTATAGTAACTTCTTTAAACTTGGAAATAAGTAATTCAATATAATATAAAATTCCCAAAATTTTTATAAAAATCGCACGACTATATCGTATAGCTACCGGACAATCGATCGATCTTAAAAGAGGTCTTAGTAGGAAAACCTAATTTTTTTTTAAATTGCAGGGTTTTTATACTTCTTAATCGTTAATATTATCTGCTTAAACACAATTTTGCCGAGTTTGATCATAATCGGATAAATATAACATAAATATATATATATATTTTTTTTTTCATACATTTTCCACCAATTCATATCTGATATGATATATATATGGTTATACATTTTTTCAAAATATAATTGTTATATTGTTATAATTATATGACTTAGATATCAAATTGCTATCTCCCCCGGAAGTATTTTTGGCCGCTCTCTGCATATTAATGCATCCACTGTGAAGTGACAAGTTTTTTTTTCAACAAAATTCCTGCCAAATCAAAAATCTCCATACAAAATTTTGACTCAAATATATTGAAGTGGATACCTGAGCATTACTAAAGTAATAGCCTATTTCCACTGGCACATATATGTACATTTAAAAATATTAAAAATCCAAAACAAATAAACATTCTAAGCCGTAAGTGAAAGTTGACCAATCTTTGGTAATTATGTTTGATTGACGTCGCACTTGTTGAAAAAACGCGAATTTAATGGTTAAAAATCGAAAAGTAAAAATTTCGAATGTACATATATGGCCAGTGGAAATGGCTATAGTTGATTATGAGTGAGATTGTAAAGAGAACGAAAAAAATTTTGTTTTTATTAAAATGTATATATGGAGAGGTTTTGGTAGAAGTCGTCGATTTATGACTAAAAAATGTTCTTGGTAATTTGATTGTTGATCTTTTTCGATGTCGTCTGCATACAATAATGCACGACTAAAACTCAATGTTTGCGGATGATCGTTTATAAAGAAAACATAAAGAAGCGGTACAAGGGGACTTCCTTAAGGTACACCAGAAGTTACAGATATAGATTTTGAAAGTGCTAAGATCGCATATCCGATCCAGTACAGCAGTTTGGGAGGAAATCCAAGTTGAGAAAGTTTATGTAAAAGAAAAACAGCTTTGGAATTGAAGACAATTAGCATATTCCTCTATAATTGACAATGTCGGTTTTTTTCGCTTTTTATGGATGGGAATAATGAGGGAGTGCTTGCAAGTACTGGGAAAGACCCCGATATTGAATATGGAGAGGTTGAATACAAAACAGAATGAAATGAGTTCTTAAGTGAATTCAGATAAGAAAAAAACGATCTATGTACAATGTACATTGTATATGGCCAGAATGCAGTGGTTTTGATTGTAGCTTTGGGTTTAAAGCAGATTGAATTTAGATATGGCTATGCTGTATTTATAAAAATGCAATTGCAATCCAGACTTGAAATGATTTAGTCCAGCACAGCTCCATGTTTCCTATTTTTGGATATAGAAGTCTTAAAGAGATCGTTTAGCTTTGAGGAAAACATTTGAGTAACTGATTAAACACAAGGAATATGATTAAGTCAGTATTTACCATACTGATAAGTTTAGTATAGGTGGTTTCTTGAAAGCAACGCCTTAACCAGCTTTTTAATACGTTTTAACACCTCAGATAAGCCAGGAACATCAATTTAAATTTCTAAGGAGGATGATTAGGGTCTTCAGGACTCGAAATTGGAAAGGTACGAGTAACATACGTAGAAAGGTTAAATATCAAATTCAGTACAGCTTGATGCAAACACGATTTAAGCAGCTAAGCTAACAAAAGGAAGTAAACAAGTTGAATCAGGCAGGAGCATCCAAAATACAAATGGAAGATTAAAATCAAACGCCGAATCTGGAATATCACAATCCCAACTAGAAGCATGCTTAGAGTAAATAATTCCGTCAGAAGTAGAAGAAATATTCAAAAGATTTTTGAATCTTTACAACGGCAAATTTTAATATAGTCTATGTTTGGAATATGGACAATAGATTCAGAAAGATTTAGCTTTACAACAATTACGGTTGTTATTTTAAATTATATTTTTTTTTTTTTAAACGAAGCCCAGTTTCCGTAAACAATAAACTATCAGTCTCAAAAGCAAAGCTATTAAAGTTAATGGATTGAAGTTTACTTTTGATTCCCCTTCCGTTTTGGTACTTAAGCGTATGTGACGATTTAAGTTTTTTGAAGACTTGCTTAGCGAAGTTATAGTAAACTCAGGCCACAAATCAAATTGAAGTATCCGGTTCATGACAGTAGGAGAAAGAGAAATTTTAAATTATGATTTATATTGAGGTTTGGAAAATATTAACATATAGACCAAGCATCGAAAGCAAGGAACAATGAAAGCAGCTGCCTATTTATCACTCAAAATTAAATAAAAACGTATGGTTCCTTTTTTGGTTAAAATGAAAACGTCTAGTGTTGATAGAAGATACATAAAGTGCTACCGATTGTGTGTTAAAATAATGACATTTTGTAAATCTAATCGGCCCTGTTCCGAATTCCTAGTCGATTTTCGTGTGAATGTTGTTTATGTTTATGTTGTTTGGTTTTTTGAATTGTGGAAATGGAAGCCCATTAAATTACTACTAAAATAAAATAAATTTGTTTCCATTTTAAGGCCGTTTTCTCATCTTCATGTTTTTGAAATCTAGGTGGATATAAAGATAAGGTATGTGGCCTACTTTTAGGAGGGTCTAAAGGGCCTACAAGTAGGCAACATACATTTTCCTTATATCCACCTAGATTTGAAAATCATTAACATGAGAAAACGGCCCTAATTCCCTTTGTATGTGGGCTAGAGATATTTCTACTTCACTTCCCACTTATACCAGCCTTAAGTCTTTGCTTTCAAATGTCATTGCCAGACAAAAACTATTTCCATTTCCACTAAATCAGCTGCCAATACCCTCAAAGAACTTTAAGAATATTTCACAAATTTTTGAGGAATTATTTTTTTATTTTTTAGGAGCAGATTTTAACCTAAAGCCTAATTTCAGGAATTTTAATTCAGGAGCCAAAACTTAAGTCTTCAAAATCTCTTCCTCAGGTTTCTAATCCATTCACATGCTCATCTCAAACTGAAAAGTTTAACTACAAAATATCATAATTCAGGCTTTCCGGCTTAAAACTCACTTTTAGTGGTAGCCAAAAACCTTTAACAAAGTTCATTCAATCAACAGTTCACGCCCACACCCACGCCCACACCACACACACACACACATGGTTGTTAGCCACTTGAGTTGTTTGAACAGTTTTTGGCCAAAACAAACCGCTAATGAAATGCCGCAAGTTAGCTAAAAACTTTTTGGGGTTGAAGTACGCATCGTCGCAAATTGGCAACATCAATTACCAAAAATGCCGTCAACATATGCAAAACTCCACAAAACTTAGGGGGAGTCAATTAAAAACTTTTGGTCAAGTGGCTTACTTGCGTTTTGCTCTTCAATTAATTTTATCACATGCATTCGATCAAATTCAATTAAAACTTAAATGGCAACCGCGTACGTGAATCATTACTCAGAAAATTGAACCTTTTTCCAACAACAGGTGGTTGGGGGATGGATGGGCCACCACCTAAACGACCTTATCAATAAAAACCCATTAAGTGGCTGGCTAAAAAGCTGCTGCTGCTGGTCCCCAGAGAGCTTTGATGGAAGTGGGCAGCCAATTTGCTGTCTATCCCGGGGTAACTGTCAGCAACTTTTAACAGTTTTTCGAAGTGAGAGAAAGGGTGAGCTGAAAGTTCTCAGCTCTAGCGTAATTCAATCAGTGACAGAGGCTACGCCACACGTGAGCAGCTTACGCAATGGAAAAAAACCGAAGCTTTTTAGTTTTGAACTGAAGAAGGTCCAAAAACCAGGAAGGTGGCTGGAAAAATTATTGAAAGGGTACGAGGTACGTACCCTTATAATGAAAACGCGAATATTTATGATCAAAAATGGTTTTATTGTTTTTCAAAGTATTCTCCAGCAAGATTTATACACTTTTGCATGCGCTCAAACCAATTGTCGAAGCACTTTTTCCACTCCGATTGAGACACCTCCAAAACATGGTTTTTTAACTCTTCAACAGCATCTTCTGGCGACGAAAATCGTTGACCACGCATTTTTCCCTTGATGTGCGGGAATAAAAAGAAGTCATTGGGTGCCAAGTCAGGCCCATCAATTCGACGTTTTGGGCGGTCAAAAAGGCGCTGGTGTGAGCTGATGTGTGAGAGCTCGCATTGTCATGGTGCACAATGATCTGTCTTCTCTTGTTCGTTTTTCGAATTTTGTACCACTCAGAATTGACCGTCCTACGTTGCTCAAGCGGAACAGTCGCCACATGACCAGTTTTACCGAAGAAACAGGCGACCATTTGCTTCGAAGTGCTTCTTCCACGAACGACTTTCGTTGGATTTGGCTCGTCTTCGAAGACCCACACGGTCGATTGCTGTTTTGTTTCGGGCTCCATGATTCGTCACCTGTGACGATCTTATAAACGTCTTTTGAAACACCGCGATTATATTTTTTCAAAATTTCTTTGCACCAATCCACACGAACCTTTTTTCTAACGATGATTCGTCAACTGTGACGATCTTATAAACGTCTTTTGAAACACCGCGATTATATTTTTTCAAAATTTCTTTGCACCAATCCACACGAACCTTTTTTCTAACGATGATTCGTCAACTGTGACAATCTTATAAACGTCTTTTGAAACACCGCGATTATATTTTTTCAAAATTTCTTTGCACCAATCCACACGAACCTTTTTTCTAACGATGATTCGTCAACTGTGACAATCTTATAAACGTCTTTTGAAACACCGCGATTATATTTTTTCAAAATTTCTTTGCACCAATCCACACGAGCCTTTTTTTGAACGATGATTCGTCAACTGTGACGATCTTATAAACGTCTTTTGAAACACCGCGATTATATTTTTTCAAAATTTCTTTGCACCAATCCACACGAGCCTTTTTTTGAGCGGGATTGTCAACAAACAAACCTTTTGTCGCGGAATCCAACGAGAACAAATGTATGCTGGTGGAAGAAATGCCCAAAGATGCCTCCATCTCACGGTATGTCACATGACGATCTTGCATTATCAGTTCACGCACGGCATCAATGTTTTCTGGCACAACGACTGTTTTTGGACGACCTTCACGAACTTCGTCTTCGAGCGAGCGTCGCCCGAGATTGATTTTTGAATGTGGATGGTGCTTCGCGCCATACAAAGATTTAAGTTCATCGTTGCACTCTTGTCGTGATAATCCACGTCGAAAGTTGTGAAAAATGATTGCACGAAAATGTTCACGAGTTAATTCCATTTTTCTGCCGAGTTAAGTTTTTGATTAATCGTTAATCGATATCAAACGTGGTCACACATGAAAGAGTTGTATGGAGCTTTTATCGATAAAAGTCCAAACTTTTTTTGGGAAAAGGCCAATTGGTCCTAAAATGGCTAGAAGTGACCTAGGCCAGAAACTTAAATAGCAACCCACGTAAACTGTATCCAAAACAGTTGGAAGGGTTCAAAATTGTTTCTGAATCAGTTTGAACCAGTTCAAATATGGTTTTTAAGGGGGTTTTTAAATTTAAAAACGTTCCAAATTCCATTCTGTTCCAAAATAAATTAATAGATAATTTACCTATGCAGACCCCTATCCCAATCGCCTTTTGGTGCGCCCCTGTCTTATGTCTGTCCCTTCACTTTAACCCCACGTTGTAGGTGTCTGCAGTTGATTCACATTTCGCTTGTGACTAACTCACCCACAACTTCGACCACAAGTCAAACACACACAGACTCACAAGTGCCACCACATTTAGGTGCAAAGGACCAAACGCTTCAAGGATATGTGCCTTGCCTTTTTAGCTTACTTTAAGCAGCTGCTCAATAATGTAGCAAACAATTTGAGTTTGTTGGCGTTTTATTGTGCAAGTTGAATTAGGTCAGGTTTGAAATGTCCTTTAAGCCAACACCCATCATTCACTCTCTCTCTCTCTCTCTCTCTCGCTGCTGAATAATCGACAATAAACCCCGGCAAATGCGTTGGAAATTACATAATTTTGCAGCGATTTGAAGTGAATGAGTGGGTTAGTCGACGCCTGTCGGCTCGGAGGCACATTTATCATGCTAATACCTTTGGCCAGACTTCATGTCATGTGTGTGTGTGCTTTGGGCATCATTAATTATCAGCACATTGCGTTGCTCTGCTCTTCCCTCCCCTCCTCCTTCTCCTCCTCCTGTTGATACAACAACTTAAATATTTGTGCAAACATTAGCCCCTGTCCAGTGTTCAGCTAATCCTCTGGACTCCACGTTAAATCACGTGCAAATTAATCATTCTGTTAAAATTACAAAAAAAAAATGGCAAAAGATGAACCAACAACGCTCTGGCAGTTGTCACTTTGACAAATGACTTTTACTGCAGTTTGAAAAAAAAAGATTTTCATAGATTCAATTTGCATTTGAGATAATCAATTCTCTATTCCCGACTGCTGCTAATTTGCAGATAAAATAAAAAAAAAATTAGCATGCCATTGCCACTATGGGCAAAAAGTGGTAAATTAACAAAATTTAAATACCGTTACAAAAGAGTTTATAATCAAATTTAAGCCGGTTGGTAATCGCATTCCACAAACTGCAACGAAACGCCTCTCAGACATGGAAAATTTTTGTATTTTTTAATATTTAACAAAAATTTTAAACACCTGTACCTAACGTGGGGTATGAGCACTGTCTCTACTCGAGCTCTCTAGACCTAAATTAACATTTTTATTTATATGTTTGTGGTTTTGACTTACATTCTATTTGTATAATGCCTCGTCATCTAATTAGTGACGCGCATGAATGGATTACCGAGATTCCTACAGTCCCTATATACCAATGGAACGGGCTGGGAATAATAAGCGGGGAAAGAAGACCCTTCATCATCTAATTAGTGACGCGCATGAATGGATTACCGAGATTCCTACAGTCCCTATATACCAATGGAACGGGCTGGGAATAATAAGCGGGGAAAGAAGACCCTTTTGACCTTAACTCTAATCTGGCAGTTTAATGAGACATAAGAGGTGTAGAATAAATGGGAGATATATATATAAACCAGTGATATGTGTATTTCCACTTACATAACCTACACAGCAAATTTAAAGTTCTTAACTTTAATAATTTCTGAGACGGAATCGAAACCGGTCAAGAACCAGTTCATTTTCTATCTCCTAGTTATTAATCTTGCACACAGTTTTAGATTCAGCTTTTAGATTTCTAAATAAGCTTTATATCAGATAAATATAAATTTACCTGTATTTGTGAGTAGTGTTATAAAATTGAATCGGTTCAGTGGGTTTGGAACCGCACTTGAGTCAGTGAAATTTCGATCTCCGTATAACTTACCTAAACACACATCAAATCTCAGGTTCATAGCTTCTATAAGTTTGAATTTTTGCAGTTTTATGATTGAACAATTAAAGCCTATGACTCTTTCCTACGACATGTAAATTGTGTGAAAATTTTGTGTACATCCGGTTAGTGGATTCAGAGAACTGAAATCTAGTTCATTTTAATGACCTAGTTCATAAGTTTTTTTTTTTCAGAACTATTCACTTTGAATTATAGTTCATTTTTGGACTAAAGTTCATTTTAAACTATTTATAGTTAATTTTTGAACAATTGTTTATTTTTTAAACTCTCGTTATTTTTGAAACAATTGTTCAATTTTCAAACTATAGTTTATTTTTTGGGTAAATAGTTCACTTTTTAAACTATTGATTATTTTTGGAACTAAGTAATTTTGAAACATTAGTTTGTTTTAGGAAACTATATTGTTTTTTTTTAGCTCTAGTTCCTTTTTGTAAAAATTGTTCATATTTTAAATTCTATTTAGTAAATTTTTGGAACAATTGTTTATTTGGCAAACTATTCTTCATTTTTGCAACATTGTTTTTTCAGAAATGATAGTCTAGTAAGCCATCATATTGTTTTGTTTTTAATGTCAAATGACAAGCTATTCATAATGAAAACAAGACCACATAAGAGCCTACTAGATTGTAATGTCTCATGCGTCGAACAGTGTGAACCCAATCTAATTCATTTTTCAATTTATAGTTAATTTTTTACACTATAGTTCATTTTTGGAACTAAAGTTTAATTTTTGTATACTTCATTTTTGTTAAATACCGAACCGGTTCAAACCCGGAACGCCGACTTTGTTTTTACTGTGAACCGAACCTTGAACCAAACCACTTGTTGAAAAATAGCTGAACCTAAATCTGTTCCGAAGCAAAAGTTTCAGTTTGGTTTCCAAAAAGCTAGTCTAGTCTTGGTTGAACAGGCTTTTACCACCCTAACAGTTATTTTGTATAATCAAAGAAGAAGAATAGTCCACCAAATACTCGAAGACATTCTACTGAAAAATTTAAATTGGAAATTAATGATATCTTACCATCAAGTAAAAAAAGTACGGAAATTCGGAATATTTTTTTATATCCTTAATAAGTTGAATGGGTTTCTATATAAATTTGGTAAAACTTATGCCGAACCTCGGTTTAAACCAAAACCTTAACACAAAGACCTTGAACCTTAAATTCTTAAAACCATAAGGCAAATTTTGGATCGTACCCTTGAGCCGAACCTCCGCATAATTTTTTTTGCGTTTGCAACACAGTTTTCCAATACTATTTCTATTTACCAACAGTATTTTGAACATTGTTTTCCAACTCTGCTTTCCGAACATTCTATTTCAACCTTGTTTTCCAACACTTTTTCTTTTTAACACTGTTTTTGGAATTTACCCTAAATTAGGTGGACTTAATTTATATATAATATATTGACGTGACATTACATAAAAGGGAAGTAGGTTTTGAGTTGCATTACAAAATTGCAAAAATTTGCATATTGGGCAATTTTTTTGTATGAACCTTTTTTCACTATTTTCTATTTAATTTTTTTTATAGCTTTTTTAATCTGACGTGATCGTTACATAAATTTCCATTGCGAATTTTTTTAATTACTAATTCTTCATAATTGTTCAAGTATATTTTTTAGCAAAGTTTTGCAAAAAGTCGAAATTGCTCAAATGGTTCAAACTCTTTAATTTAAATAATTTTGAATATTTAGCTTTACTAAATCAAGTAAAACAATGAACTTTTATTTTTTGGGTCATGATGGACTTTTCAGTGCAAATGCCCGAATTTCGAATACTAATTTTTTTTTTTCACTTTTGATGTCAAAAATACTTTATACTAATTTTTGAAGATGAATTTTTGTTATTTTGCCCATAGTGCCTTTGCAAAACTGTCCCCTGGGGGTGGTTTTGCACCCGGGTTTGTTGTTGTCGTCACCTCTTTGTCAACATTCCCCAATCCAAAAGAAGGCAAAAAAAAAAACACAACATCACAACTTACACGTGGCTTAAGTCAACAACCACATTAAACGAGTCTACATACATATATTTATATATGTGCGTATAAAAAAAAAGTTTAAAATATTGTTGAGCATACAAAACTTTTGATTGATTTGGGTATCATGTTCGTCCTTGTCCTCATCCTATTGATTGATTTGCCTTTTTGCATTTGGATTAGTGCAGAAATTCTGTTGTTGTTGTTTTCTTTTTTGTGCGTTGATTGGTTATTTGATATTCATGACGCTGCGGGAGATGCGCTGGGAAGGTGTGAATATGAAGTAGATGGCAAGGCGCGTGCCAGCGGATTAATGTAATTACAGCTTGAAGGTTGAAGGTAGATGGATATATGTAGATGGATGAATGGTTAGCTAAGTAGATGATGGGGCCAAATGGTAATTCAATGCTTTTTCAATACGCTCAACTCGACATATGATTGAGAGATGAGGTGGCGAAATTCTTGGAAATTTCGTTGAGTTTTATTTAAATATTGAAATAGTGACATATTAAATTTGATTTTTATAAATTTGTTTAAGCTTATTATGTCCGTTGTTCCCTTGATACAGGGTATAATAATTTCTTTAAAGAAATTTATTGTATGTTATAATCGAAAATGCCTTTTTAGACGATTTGACTAAAATTCAAATCAGGGATTAATCACGAAACGAATATCGGTTCCGGTACGTACCGAAATGAGAATTTCGGTTAAAGGTTCTATTTTGGTTCTGAGATCTGGTATCAGGGGCCTAGGATCATTGATTAGGGATCTGGGATTAAGGATCTGATTTTTGGGGGTCAGGGATATGGGATCTCGGATCTGTGATCTAGAATCAGGGGCCCGGGATCATTGATTAGGGATTTAGGATTAAAGATCTGGGATCCAGGATAGATTTAGAATCTGTGATCTGGGATAAGGGAACTGGGATCAGGTATCTGAGATCCGGGATCATGGGTCTGAGATCTGGTATTAGGGGAATGGGATCATTGATTAGAAATCTGGGATCAAGGATCTGGTTTTTGGGGGTCAGGGATCTGGGATCAGGACTGGAACGGGATCTGAGATTTGGGATCTCGGATCAGGGATGGATCTCGGATTGTGATTAGATCAGGGCGGATCATTGATTAGGGATTTAGGATTAAAGATCTGGGATCCAGGATAGATTTAGAATCTGTGTTCTGGAATAAGGGAACTGGGATCAGGTATCTGAGATCTGGTATTAGGGGAATGGGATCATTGATTAGAAATCTGGGATCAAGGATCTGGTTTTTGGGGGTCAGGGATCTGGGATCAAGGATCTGGAATCAGGGATCTGAGATTTGGGATCTCGGATCAGGGATGGATCTCGGATCTGTGATCTAGGATCAGGGGCCCGGGGTCATTGATTAGGAATTTAGGATTAAAGATCTGGGATCTGGTTTTTGGGATCTGGGATCCGGGATAGATTTAGAATCTGTGATCTGGGATAAGGGAACTAGGATCAGGTATCTGAGATCTTAGATCTGGTATCAGGGTTATAGGATCAGTGATTAGAAATCTGGGATCAAGGATCTGGTTTTTGGGGTCAGGGATCTGGGATCAAGGATCTGGAATTAGGGATCTCAAATTTGGGATCTCGGATCAGGGATGTATCTCGGATCTGGGATCTGGGATCAAGGGCCTGGGATCATTGATATTTAAAATTTGTAGAGAAATTTCAGGATAACTCAAAATCAATGCCTACTACTTTCTTATAAACTGATTTACAAATGTTTGTTTTTTTTTGTTTTTGGCTGTAATCGTAAGTTAGTTTTTAATAAAATTAAAAAAAAAAATTTAATTTTCGATTTTTTTTAAAAAAATTATTTTTTCTAAAATAAAGTATTCTGAAATTTGTATTTTGTATTTATATTTCTCAATTTATTTTTTTAAATTTCAAGTGGTTCTTATTTCTAAGAAAAATGTTTCGAATTTTCAGTTAATCCTAAAAAAATTCTTAATTCGTCTACAGTACCAATTCGTTTCGCACTGTGAAAATATTTCATAGTTTAATTTGGTGTCAACTTTTCTCTTGTGTATAAATATGAACGAGATTTTTTGCAAATGAATTAGTCTTGTCCCCCGCAACATGGCCATTTCAAGCGTTTTATTTCTGATTTCTCTTCCGTACCTGGTTTTGGGTCTACAAGCAGGAGGTTGTCCACCAAAATTTACGCGTATACTTAACAAATGTTATTACGTGTCCTTGAATAAGGTAATCAATTATGTTAAATCTGTTAAAATGCTTTATTATATCTAATTTTTGCAGGATAATTGGCACTCAGCTGATCGTCAGTGTCGTAAACTCGGAGGCGACTTGGCTGTGTTTGAAAATGCACTGGAAGTACAAAAAGTAACTGAATATCTCAAAACTCTGATTTTGCTTCATTGGAAAACTTGGTACGATACGGTTGTATGGGTAGGCATTAATGCTTTGGGTAGTACAAGGGTGTTTAAGTTATCTAAGAATGGCGATCCGATACCCTTTTTGGCTTGGGCTCCAACCGAACCAAATAATCATACTCCTCAGGAAGAGGATTGTGTTGGCTTTTCTGTATATAGTACTGTATATGGCTATCATGATATCGAATGTTTATATAAGCTTTTTTATATATGTGAGAAGAGTGTAGACAGAATGACGAATGAATTTCTATGCCTGAGGCGGCAATTGTTTACGGAAGCTAAATTTTAGGTTTACAAATATTAAAAATATTCTTTTGCTTGGAAGCTAAAACGTCATGTAAAGAATTTCAAATAAAATCCAATAAAATTGTGGATAGGTTTTTTTTTTATACATTTTTGGAAAACATTTGGAATATATATCGACAAATTTATCGGTTATCGATAATTAATTTACATTAATTCGAATTATGAAAATATAAAAACTAAGACAAAGAATTAGGCCAATATAGTTTCCTAGGGAGCCATTTCTTACCACAAGCGACATTTCCCATTGACTTTTGTTTGAAAATATTTAAATTTGTTTTTTTTTCTCGTAACCTTAAGGGCAGCAAGACCGATAAAAACTGCAATTCTTAGATCGATGCGTATGTACCACATTTTTAACTTATTTTATTGGGCCGAAAAAAAAATAAAAAATTACTTCACATTAAATTGCCAAGCCCAGAAATGAGGGTACAAATTTACAAGCTAAACTTATAGACTTACTTCTTTTGTAAAAATTGTATATACTGACGAGAGCTGCTACCAATTATATTATATAATATAAATATAATTATATAATTCTTCCCATCATAGTAACTCTTTGAACTTGGCTTCAACTCTGTTTCTCGGCACAGTTTCATTATGCCAAATCGAAAGAAGCGTTACTTTTAAGACTGACATAGTAGCTAAAAAGTAAAATAACGTAAAGTCGGGCAGAAACGGGCAGTTTAATTTGACACTGAACAAATCACAAAACACCATTTTCATATAAGCAAAAAGATTTAAGACAAATATGGCCCAAGTTCAAAGTTTCTGGTAAACAAAAGTCTTGGATATGTAACTAAAAAAAAGACACTCTTTATGAAATGTTTAATTTTACAACGATTTACCACTAAAACACATAAGTAAAGGTCACACACATATTTTAATACCCGTTACTCATAGAGTACAACATCAATAGCATCTCCAACCCCAAAATGTTTATATGTATTCTTGATCAGCATCAATAGACGAGTCGATATAGGCATGTTCGTCTGTCTGTCAGTCTGTATGAACACCTAGATCTCAAAGACTAAGAGCTAGAGCTACCATTTTTTTTAGTGTAGACTTGATTCAAGTTTGTTTCAAATTTTTGTCACGCTCCCTCCCGCCCCCGCAATATGAAAAAAACCACATATCTAAAACAATTTTGAAGTTAGCTTGTTCGGACCTTTCAAAAAATGATTCCAATCATCATTATTTATCGGTCCACCATACATAATTTCCCGATCAGATGAACGAAAGTAGAGTTGCCACCCCCGCAATTTGGAAAAAACCTCAAATCTCCCTCAATTATGAAGATAGATTGCTCAAACCTTCTAGACATATATTAATACTAGCATACGAAAATTATTTGTAGCTTATTATATCAATATTCGGATCAAATACAACGGTTTACTAAACAATCTCATGAAAAAGTCAGCTTTGATATTGAACCTCCCGTTTTGGCTTGGCTGGATTTTACGATATCTACAACATTTTTTATTTGGCCCGTAGAGAGTTAACAAAACCCAATTTTATTCATTTTAAAGTGAATTTTCTACTTTTCAACCTTCGGTCAAACAAAAATTTTAATCACCCTGACACCCGATTCGAGCTATACAAATCAAATCCTCGATCAGATGGAGATAATAGTTCCCATGCCCACCCCATATTCGGAACCTTTGCAAAAATCTTCCCGAAATTAAAAAGATCCATTTTTGATTCCTTCTAGCAATATCATCGATTTGTTCAAAAATCACCATTGTCAATGAACCCAACCATACATCCATTTTCGGTTCCTGGGTTACAAACAGATGAAGTAATCGAAAATAGTTGTTTCCGTCCCTTCTTCGCACTTTGAAAAAATCGCAAATCTCACATTTTTGAAGATATATTGCCAAAAGCTTACTAACGAACTGCTAAACATATGGCTTTAAATAGTCATTTCTTTTCGATCTACTATACACAATTTGCCTGATCGGTTGAAAGTAAACGAAGAGTTGTTCCACCCTTTGTCAATTTTGCGAAAAATACTCAAATCTAACCACAATTTTTTTGGTTAAGATAGTTTTTGAACCTTTCAGATACAAAATTTTTAATCCATCATTATTTATCAAACCCGCCTTATACTCATTTCCCGATAAGATAAATAGAGTGAAAAGCTGCCACCTTGCAATCTCTTAGAAAAATACCACGTCACCAATCTTTGAAGCTAGATTTTATTTTAATCAGCATTACTTATCGATCCACCAAACATCATTTCTCGATCAAATGAACGATAGTAGAGTTGCCACCCCTGCAATTTGGAAAAATACTCAAATCTTCCACAATTTTGAAGATAGATTTTTTGAACCTTCTAGACATATATTTTAATCATCATTACTTATCGATCCGCCACACATCATTTCCCGATCAGATGAGCGATAGTAGAGTTGCCACCCCCGCAATTTTGAAAAATACTCAAATCTCCCTCAATTTTGAAGATACATTTTTTGAACCTTCGAGACAAATATTTTACTCATCTTTATCAAATACATACCGTTTAACGATCAGATGAACTATCGTCGAGTTCTAAGCAGGGCTGCAATTCGGTCCGGAACTGAACCCCTAAAACCGGTTCGGTTCGGGTTTTTTGGGTTCCCCGAACCGGACCATGAACCGAAGCTCTAACATTTTTGACCCCTCGAATCTGAAACCGAAACGGACCACTTTTTCCAAAAACAAGGTTAGGTTCACATTAATCAGTAATTTTACAATCGAAAGAAATTCTTAATGAGATTATTCAAAATTAAATCTTGAAGAGACATGGTTAGTCTGATTGTAAAGAAGGAAATAATGTTATAGATTCTTTCGAAAATTGTCCAAGAAAGCATATATTGAAAAATTAAAAAAAAAATTGTTTGGAAAAGATATAAAAACGATCAAACTAAGGCTGCGTTCACACTATTCGACGCATGAGACATGATAATCGAGTAGGCCTTCATGTTGCCTTGTTTTCTATGTCAAATGACAAGATTTTCAGAATGAAAACAAGAAAACACAAGGGCCTACTAGATTATCATGTCTCATGAGTCGAACAGTGTGAACGCAGCCTAAGTTTGCGTATAGATTAACTTCTTAAGGAAAATATAGTGCCTTTACAGAAAAAAAACAAAGATATTTAAACTAACATTAATCCCAATGGATTTGGATTTTCCAATTCCGAAATTCTTGTCTCGATCCTGTTTTTGGCTCGGGTATGTTTGTTTTGGCTTTTTTCAACCACTCAGGGGATAGATTTTAGTTTATTATTAAATGTAAAGAGAGTGCCGAACAAAATTTCAAACTTTCAGTTACTTTTCGTTTTTTCGTTATGACATTGCAATTCCGAACTTGTTTTATGCAAGACTATTTGATTTTCCGGTAGGATACGTACCTTAAATGAGACTTTACGGATTGATAAAAGAATTTTAAGACTGTTTTAATAATTCGTACTTGTTTAAAGTACAAAAAAGTTCGACTTGTACTTAAAATTTTAATTTGAATCATCAGTCAATCTAACTAAATGACTAATGTCGGCTTAATGATGTTCTTATATCAATTTTATATTCTTTTAACCAATTAAAAAGTATAAATAAATCGAAAAAAATAAACTATACTTTTTTGTTCCGAACCGAAACCTAAGGTTCAGAGTATCAAGGAACTGGTCCACGAACCGAACCCAAAGATTCCTCACGGATTCGAACCTCCGAACCGAACCACCTCTAAAAATTAAGAGGTTTGCAGCCTTGGTTCTAAGCACCAATCCACACGAGCCTTTTTTTGAGCGATTGTCAAATTGTGCGGGATCCAACGAGAAAATAATTACGCTGGGAATTTTGTGATTTAATAATATATTCTTAAACAATCCTGAGAATCGGGTATTTCAAAATCGGAAAGAGCCGACTTTAGCTTACGCTCTCGGTAATTCTGCGTGTCGTTGGGTTGGGTTCTACTCAAAGTTTTGTCCAACCGCCATTCAATGGTTTCCAAATAACCCAAAAATCCTTTACCGAATCGGTTCTAAGGCGTTTTTATACACTTGAAAAGTGTATATTAATTTTGACCAGAAGTTTGTAACGCATAGAAATATTCATTTCGACCCCATAAACATATATTTCTTTCAAGCATTCGCTTGTCCGTCTCCGCTTCTTTCTGTTTATATTTTAGCTATCGGCTGAAATTTTGCACAGGTCCTTTTTACTGCACGCAACTAATATGTCGCCGACGGATGACTATCATTGCTGCCATGAACGATCGGTCAGAACTAGTTCTAGTTGAAAACTTTTTTTTCCACGTAGCGTCACTATCTTGTATATGTTAGTTTTATGCTTCCACATAATTCTGGAAAAATGTATCAAAATCGGGTCCTATAGCAATAGCTGACGATCGGTCGAAAAAAGTTAAACTTTTGATTTCCATCGTAGCGTCTCCAATCGTGGTATATTTTGTTTTATATGTTTCCACACAATTCTGAACAAATTTATCAAAATCGGATGACTATGATAGCTCCATATAAACGGTCGGTCAAAAACAATGTTATAAAAAACTTTTTGTTTTTTATCGTATCAACTTAGTATTTTTAATTTCGAAATTGTATTTTTTTATGTTCAAATTTTTATTATCAATGATTTAAAAATTTTAAATATCGATATATATCCTTATATATTTTCCAGTTGAACAGTTGAGTAAAGTTTTTCAAGTGTATTAAAACTCGGACAGTCAGTTAGCTTTGCCTTCTCGTTTCTAAGTTCTAAGGGATGCTTTTTTAAAAGATGTAAAATCTAAACACTTTTTCGATTAGATTAGATTTTTCTATAATGTTAATTTTTTAAATTTTTTAATATATTTTGGGTTTTGTTTAGACAAGAAAATATAACAATAATTGTCTTAAAAATTCCCCATTTTTTGAATAGATAAAAGGCATTTATCTTTGCCTTTCAATGGCAGCTAATTTCGGCTCACGAGAGCGAGTATCAACGTAACATACAAACACAATCACCCACTAATAACTGTCATTAAATGCCAGCCAACTAACGAAACAAAGAGGCACACACACAAACACACAAAAACAAATCAGCTTCAATCCACAAAAACCAAAACCATCAATTACAAAATAACAACAACAACCAAAGCAATGAGAGCACGCGGAAGTGTTTACAAATTGTCAAAGAGTATTTGCCCTTCTCCAAAAGAAGAGCCAAAGCCAAATATGTAACGTGATTTTTTGGTTTGGTTTTTTTTTTTAAGTTTCTCATGTCAATTTGAAGATTGGAAATCAGTTAAACAAGCGAAACGAAAATGTCAATATCTGGCCATTAGTGTGAGATGCACTTGGAGCCATGTCGAACGGCCAGCCAGACGGACGTCATCAGCATTACCCAGTGCCTTCACTTGATGTATTGTTTCAAGACATTTGATTTATATCACTTGAGGGGGAACGAACGCATTTCTTTGGTAATGAAACTCCAATCAGCAGAGGCACTTACTCTCTTTACTGGACGCTTGGTGTCTTACTTTTTGAACATTGCTGGAGTGCCTTGTAACTGTAACGATGCAGACGACGACGATGACGACGATTGCGTAACGCAACCGAAAGTGGAGCAAGCATCGTGGCTGCTTTCTCCTCCCGCCGTATGGGTTTTTTTTTTTTTTTTTTTTTTTTTTTTTTGACAACTGCATGATGCATTGCCCTGGTGGCCGAAAGTGGGTGAAAGGCTTTTGCTATCGGAGTCTGGGGACTTGTGTCTGTGTGTGTGTGTCTGTGTGTGTTTTTGTCTTAATTTACGACTGCAAATGTCTTGATAACAATTTGTCAACTTAATGGAGCCCGAAGGATGTGCGTATATACACTAGGGAAAATAGTGTCAAACTGTTAACGGAAGTTCTAAGCAAGTAAGAGGAGCTGCTGACGAGTGCACCGACTACAAAATACCTTGTTTAGTCGAAGAGGAAAATTACCTATATTTATTAAAAATTTTTGTCTTAGACAAAGTAATGCCAAAACAAATCATGTCGCACGCTGATTCAATTTGACCTCTACCGCCGCTGTTCGACTAGTCGAACAGTCCCACCTGGCGAAACTATCATAGGTAGATTTTTTTTGACAACGGATTCGAGTTTACTGGGTCCTAATCACCCAAGAAAAGTTATTTTCATCTCTAGAAAAAAAATTGCTCCAACGCGGCGTAAAATGGTTTAGGGGGTTGGTTTGAACATGGATTTTTGAGAGTTTTAAAAAAAATTCTGGAAAAAAACTATGAAATATTTTTCAATTTGGGTTTTTGTTTTTTGTTATTTATTAGTTAAATAATAAAAATTAAAAAGAAATATTTTAAATTTCGAGGGCTGTTCAACAAGTTATCGTCCTGCCAATTAAGATCTCAAAAAAAAAAAGGAACAGAGGTGGTAGCCATTATTCCGGGACTTCAGGTTATCGGAAATGAAAACGGTAAATGAGGTTATGATCAGAATTGAAATAAATCTGGCCCGTAACTTAATCCTATTTTTCACTATTTTTTTTTGAAAATTGGCGGCAATTATAATAAATTACACAGGGCAACAGCCATTTCGGTCTGGCCTTCTGGATGCAAAATTCTGTTCCTGTTCTGTGCCCTGATTCCAAAACTGGTCTCGGTTTTTTCCATCAGCTCTTGTTTGCGAGAAATCGCGGAAAAACCATTTTGCTGTTTTTTTAGCTTATGGAAAATTATGGGGGTCACACCAAGCACAAATTTGTAGGTTTATAAGTTTTATGCGGTACTACATACATCAATGCAGCCATAAAAAATCAAGCGAGCCGCATCAGCAAACCCGAAAGTGACTAAATTGGACCTTGAAGATAATTTTTCTCAATTTATAGCAAATTTTTCAAAATAAACCGTCATCCAAACCTAGTGCAAAAATCGTAAAATTAAAACAACTATTTTAGCATATAGCCTAACACATCTGCTATTTTTACGAATTTTGTTGCACTTTCTCAGCTTGTTGGACTAAGCTACAGCCGTTTTTTCACGAAAAAATTGAATTAAATTTTATGGCAGGACTACTTGATTAATTCTCAAAATGTGTATAGGAAATATTAAAAGGCTACTCGATTTAGCATAGTTCTTACATTAATAGTCAAACAAATGTACAATAACATTCAAAGGATTCTATCATTTAGTTTCATTTAAAGTTCGGATCAAACTTGAAAATCTAAAAATCCTGCACCGAGATTAAAGTAAGTACGGAAGTAGCGAAAGAAAGAACGAAAAGAAATCGAAAGTGTGTATTTTTCTCGTCCACTCTTTTTATGTAAGGACCAACTTAAATCAATCCAGTGTGTTGTTGAAAAAATCAATTTTAGAAATGGAAAATCCGTACTTATGTCAATCATTTTGTCCTTGGTTTCATAAAACCTGGGAACCAGCTTCAACTAACATTTAGTGGGATTGATTTTAGTACGAATATCTTTTTTCGTCGTGTAGGCATTCTATCTTTCTAGAACTGTTTATTTCTACTAGCTCTTAGAGTAGAAGGCACAAACTTTAGTACTGAAAAAGCTCGTACAACTAAGTTAGTGTAATATTTTTCAAAGACCTTTGCAATATTTTAAAACATTTTCGATGTTTTTTTTAAACAATTTTCAACGGAATCTATAACATCATTGGGGCCATTCAGCAGATAATTTCGATTAACGATTTGTGTTTTATGATTGCTGATTTTACATAGTATATTTTTAGGTGTCGTATTAACTTAATAATTAGGTTTTTCAACATAAAAATGACAATTTCATACGACACCTAAAAATATACCATTTAGTATATGTCGTTTTTCAAAACTAATCATTAATCGAGTGTCTCTGGTGAATGCGCCCATTGATAGATTTTATATTTGACATTGATTCCCTTCCCTTCTTTACAGTCAGTCGTAAAATCATTTAAAGTTCAATTTTAAATAATCATTTCAAGAATTTCTTTCGTCTGAAAAATTATTTTATGTTGTGAACCAAACCTTTCTTTGAATAAGTGGTTCGGTTCGGGTTCAGTTTCGAGGGATCTAAAACTTAGAGGGTTCGGTTGATGGTCCTGTTCGGGCTTTTCAAAAACCTCGAACTGAACCGGTTCTCAGGGGTTCGGTCCCGAAATTTAAATTATTATTTTTTCTGACAGCAATTAAGAAGCTTGACTTGATATTCTGCAATTCGGTATAAGAAATCGATTGGAACAAATCTTTTCAGAAGTGTCAAAGTAGTCCAAAATCTATCAGTCCACCGGGACATTGAGGCAACTGCGAAGCAGATAGGTATGCCTATGGCAACGTGTAGTCACGTTTTATGATACATCTTCGAGCTCAAAGCAAACCAGATATGGCAAGACATAGCCAACTCGATGCGCCAAGCTCTTAACATACCTATGGGGTCTAAGTGCCATAACAGGATACTGGCTATTCGCGACAACAGGACAAGAAAGAAAGTTTGAGATTATCAGGGCCAAAATTCCACTTTTTAGAGGGAGAACCTATAAAATGAGATTTGCCCAGTTTTTTTAAAAAGCCTATTTTTATTTAAACAAAACGCACAAAGTTTTCTTTCAGTGTGCATACCCCACGCCATTGTACAATGACACGGAAGTGCAACGACCAAATAACGAAAGAAAAATATTGCGTTGATTTTCTTTATAATTGCGCTCTGCTTTTTCGTGACTCGGTGGCAAAGCGAAACAAATGTGAAACAATTATCCAGATAATTGCGTGAAAGAGACGACGACATGCAAAGCAATAAAAATAAAAATATAAACAAAAAAAAGTGCAATGCTTTGGCAACTCCAACAAACAACAAAGCTTCCAGTTAAGTTCTGCTATTTAGCTTTTGTTCAAACAGCTGATCAAAAAGTGATTTGCATAGTGAGAGAAAAAGCCCTCACTCACACTCATTTTATGCTAATCTCTCTGCTCTCAGTCGCTGGCCATAATTTTGACTTGACTTGGAGTAATCACCAGACCAACTCAACCGCCAATGTTCAATTACGTGGCGCACTACACTCGCCTCGTATGTCACTCTACGCATTCGCATTCGCATTCGCACTCGCATTTGTTTTGCATATGTTTTCATTAATCTTACTTAAGAAATGCCCCGTACCACAAGCGTGGACGGTGCAGATATGTCTGGGCTGATAGGCCTACATGGAGCATTTGTTTTTTTTTTTTTTGGGATTGGTGTAGAGAGGTGTAGAGACCTGACGACCGTTGGCTGCCGATTGTTTATGATGATATAGGGGTAATCATTGCCATGGCATGTGCCAAATTTATGTAAACTGAAGGTTAAATGTGGGCGCTCTAGGGGATTGGTTGCGTTTGTGGTTTTTTGTTGTTGTTGTTGTGAATCATAATGACAAATATCATTAATTTTCAATTTTTGGTTGAGAAGAAAGGAAATTAATTAATTTGATTGTAATAAGTAATTGATTTATTATTGGCTTAATGAACGCAGATTGGTTGTCGTCCAAATCAAAGCAGTCTGAGGGGAATCATTAATTTTCGGGGATCACATGGACTAATTTTCATAACTCGAAAAAGAGAAACAATTAAGTAATGCTAGTATTATTCCAACTTATTGGAGCGCTTAGGTGAAATCAAAGAAAAAGTACTTAATGGCCGTGTTCAGCAGAAGAACTTGCTTCCTGATCAATGATATATTTTTTGGTAATTAATTTATTATATTAACATGAAGCTTATCCAAATGTCAATTTAAAAAGACCCTCTAAAAGTATGCTAAATACTAAAAACAATTTTTTTTAAACTGATCAGTGATCAAGTGTCTGCTGAACGCGCCCAATCTTGGGTATCGAGTAGAGCAAGCCATTGCCTCGATAATGGACTCCAGTTTGTAGTCCAATGGATTCAGTTCTGGGCTACCAACAGGCCAATCCTCCGTAGATATGAAGTTCTAAAAAAGAGAAAAATTTGGACTCTGATTTCTCGCATTGAATACGTGGTTTGCTATTTAAGTTTCTGGCCTAGGTCACTTCTCGCCACGAATGACCCATAAATTCGACGTTTTGAGCGGTCGAAAAGGCGCTGGTGTGAGCTGATGTGTGAGAGCTCGCATTGTCATGGTGCACAATGATCTGTCTTCTCTTGTTCGTTTTTCGAATTTCTCGGAAGACTTCAGGCAAACAAATTGTGGTATACCACTCAGAATTGACCGTCCTACGTTGCTCAAGCGGAACAGTCGCCACATGACCAGTTTTACCGAAGAAACAGGCGACCATTTGCTTCGAAGTGCTTCTTCCACGAACGACTTTCATTGGATTTGGCTCGTTTTCGAAAACCCACACGGTCGATTGCTGTTTTGTTTCGGGCTCATAAGCATAGATCCATGATTCGTCACCTGTGACGATCTTATAAACGTCTTTTGAAACACCGCGATTATATTTTTTCAAAATTTCTTTGCACCAATCCACACGAGCCTTTTTTTGAACAGTGATTCGTCAACTGTGACGATCTTATAAACGAATTTTGAAACATCGCGATTATAATTTTTCAAAATTTCTTTGCACCAATCCACACGAGCCTTTTTTTGAGCGATTGTCAAATTGTGCGGGATCCAACGAGAACAAAACTTTTTTACGCCCAGGTGTTCATGCAATATCGAATGTATGCTGGTGGAAGAAATGCCCAAGGATGCCTCTTTCCCGCGGTATGTCACATGACGATCTTGTATTATCAGTTCACGCACGGCATCAATGTTTTCAGGCACAACGACTGTTTTTGGACGACCTTCACGACCTTCGTCTTCGAGCGAGCGTCGCCCGCGATTGAATTCATTAAACCAATTTTTCACAGTGCTATAGGATGGTGCTTCATCGCCATACAAAGATTTAAGTTCATCGTTGCTCATTTGTCGTGATAATCCACGTCGAAAGTTGTGAAAAATGATTGCACGAAAATGTTCACGAGTTAATTCCATTTTTCTGCCGAGTTAAGTTTTTGATTAATCGTTAATCGATATCAAACGTGGTCACACATGAAAGAGTTGTATGGAGCTTTTATCGATAAAAGTCCAAACTTTTTTTTGGGAAAAGGCCAATTGGTCCTAAAATGGCTAGAAGTGACCTAGGCCAGAAACTTAAAAAGCAACCCACGTAATGGGTTAGCCCTTAGATACATAGACGCTTTCATCAGAAAATACAGAATCCACAATTGGGTTATCCCACCTGAGTGCTTACTTGGTTTGTACCATATCCTTAACTAGCGAAAAGACTCATCACCGGTGGTTAGAGAAAGCACTAGTACACAGTGGTCTATTGTCAATTGTTTTAATTGGCTTAAATTAATTTCGGTAAGAACCTTGTCTAAAAATTTTGAAAAATAGTGGTTTTAAGATTTCTTTAGGCTTCGCTCTTACCGTATTTTCCAAGACACCTCACTTTCCCATCATTTATCATTACACATCTCACTTTACTTTTACACACCCCACCTTTATCTCAGTCATTCTCCTCATTCTGTTTGCCATCAGCAGAAAAAAAAAACAGAAAAATAATTCCAACCTCACCTTTTTGTATGCAAAATAGTTTATCACGCCCCCATCAATCAGGCGAAAATGTTAAACCAAATCCGGCAATTTGAATTCAACGTTTCGTACGATTTGGTATTTGGTATTTGTATTTCAATTGTTGGCTTGGATTTTGGGCATCATCGCATTATCCGAAATGCCATTTAAATTTAACCTTTTCAATTGTCATTCCCCGCCCTCCCAACGATGCGATGCGACGCGACTAAGTATGCAAATTTCATGGCTACCAAAACAAGGCCATCATCATCATCATCATCATCGTCTGTGCAAAAAGCCCGCCAATTCAAGCGGCAATTCAATGCTACCCAATCCCAATCCCAAAGAGACAGCAAAACCGCAAGATCATGTTGTTTAGTGTCATTAAAGTTGTCGGCTTCTGCCTCAATGCTATAGCCATACACTTTAAGTGAGTTCAACAATGGATTTCATATCAGTCTCAGTCACCGACTCAGACTCCCTCAATGGGCATTGTGTGCCCATGACAAGGCGCTACCGCTTATTGAAAACTATTTGGAGGAGTGCCAAAAAAAAAAAAACGATATTTGAAATATTTTCAAAATGTCCAGCGGCATTCTTATTAAGATTAGCACCCCGGCAAGTGGGCGCTGCAGGCTCCAACTAGTTTTTTTTGCAAATTGCGAAAACTGAACGTCGCGTCGTTAGATTCCCGCGGCGCATCGCCGCCTGAAATTACAAAATGTTGTAATTGCCAAAACAAAAGCGCCAAAGCGCTGCCAGAGGAGAGCCTCTCACACACAATGCCCCCAACTATTGCATAGAAGGCGAAGCTAAATTATAGTAGATACAACGAGTAAGTACAAGTAGCATGGAAAAGGTATGCGCACCATATTGTGCAAATCGCTGACAAAATGCAGGCAGGTAATCCAAATGATGGAGTGATGGAGTGTAGGAATGACAGCGTGCAGAAGCTACGAGCACCAAGTGTATGAGTATGCTGTCACAGCGACTCACGACGACTAGACGAGGTTTTGTGTTTTTTCCATACATAATCAATGGGGAAAAGTTAGTTAAAAGGTAAGGAAAATATGAGTCCTAAATCAAAAAAGGGATTTCAAAGAGATTTTTTTCTTTTTATTTTTATTTTAGATCTTTCAAGTGGGTACAGAGCACACCAGGCTTTCGCCAGACTCAGAAATATAAGATCATAACTTTGTGGAGGAAGCCTGGGATCTACTCCGCCTACGGAACATTTTATAAAATGCTTAAAAAACAAACTTTTACAACAACAGCCATCTAGGGAAGAGAAGACGATTAATCAGCCTTATCCTCGTTCACACTACACCTAATCTACGAATCACATTTAAGACTTAAGTCATACAGCTTTTATGTTGCTCCTACACCAAAAAATAAAAGTAATCAGAAAAAGGATCAAATTATCAAATTTTCCACTCCAAGTATCAAGTTGATATTTTCGAAATTAATAATATGATATTTTCGAAAATTTTAAAATCAAACTGATTTGACACTTTTGTATAGTTCTTTATCCATTATTTTGATACTAGCTTTTCAATAATATCTATTAAAGAAAAAAACCTCCAAAAAGTTTTTTTTTTTTCTAATTTAAAAGAAATCCCGAACAACAAAAAAGTACAGGATGTTATTGATTTTCATTAATTTATTGATACATCCGTAAGAAGCAGTTTTCTTTAAAACTAATTCATTTCCAGAACAATGCAATTGCGCTCAACTTTTTGTGCTATTTGCTCTCTTTAGAACGAAATTCCTTCAAGCGAATATTTCATTATTACGATTCTTTCTACTCCCGTTGCTTAAATGGTCATGCGTTTCCGATCTGCCTGGAACGAATTTTTTTAAACAAATTAGTATCGATTGTTTGAAAGTCTCGAATTAAAAATTTGACGATAACAATTAATAACACGTGCAAGTCGATAAAAAAAGACATGACCAACTTTAACGGTCATCATTAGTTTTTGGAGTTATAACACTGGCTTCAAACAATAATTTTTTTTTTAATTTTTTCATCAAGTTCAAATTTTTTCTAAATTGTAAAAAAATGGTTTCTGATTCTGAAATCTGAATTAATAGATTTAAATGTCCGCTAATTCACTACATATACAGATTTTCGATATCATTGCGTTTTCAAAAAGTTATAGTCCCAAAACTAAAATAATTGCAACCATTTTTAGAAAAATTGTTAAAAATTTCCAAATATTAAGTAAAATAACAAAAAAATCAATTTTTAATGTCTTCCCTTTTGTTCTCCAACAATAACTTGATTTCTAATTAAAAATTTCATAATTTAATGTCATTTTGTTAATTTTATGTAAAAAAATTTGTAATTTTTTTTCGATTTTAATCTATATCTTTTAAATGCGCAATGATATCAAAAAAACTGTGAATGTATTAAATTAGAGGACATTTAAATCTATATTCATATTCTTGGAATTTACCAAAAAAAAATTTAACTTCATAAAAGACATAAAAAAGAAATTTTTTCTTAAAAAAGCATACGGTGAACAATTCAGCTTAAAACGCAAAAGCAAAACATCTATCTTTACGAAGATGTTCAATGGGCCCTGCCAAAAAAGTATTATTTGATACAGAAGTATGACAAAACCCACATTTTTTATGTCGATGAGACATAAGACAGATGTATTTTTCAACACAAAAACAAAACTGTTTCAAGCAATTCTATATTAACAATTTTAAGTATGAGAAATATGTTCAGTGTCCTTGAGATTCGCTACAGAGAAATTGTAACTGTAATACTTTAAAATTAAATAAAACTAAATTTAGTTTTGTAACAAAACATTACTAAACTCATTTTTTCACAGCTTAACATAAAGAAGTTTATTCAAATACTTATAATACTAATTTTGTCATATGGGAGATGAAAAGATTCTTTAACTCTTTAATCATTAATCTTTTATCAGTTCATCATTTAATTCAAGTCATTTATTGTCCAAACATATTAAGAATCTATATCTGAACAAAAGAAATTTAAGTTTATTTCTTATCTTTGTTTTAGTAAAACTTATAAGATACATTTTTGTGTTTGTTACGAAAAACTATCTATGTTAAATTAATGATTTTGAACTTATGTAAAAAGTATTTTGCTATGCCTAAAAAGCTCAATTTTTCCAAACAGGCTTCCGGGTTCAACGAGAAATAAATAGATCCATTTTAGAGAATATTTTGCTACAGTAATTTTGGAAGAGAAACAATATTATCTTTAAAAAAATGCTGCATCAAATATATAAATAATTGTATTCCTATTATTATATGAATTAACAAAACAATAATTATTACATATTCAAAAAATTTCTAACTAAAATCAAATTCTTTTTCTAACCGTATTATAAATAATAGCAAAAATAGCTCTAAGGAGGTTGAAAAGAATAATTTTAAAATTGGCTCGGACCTTTTTAGAAATTTTGATTTTTAGTGTGGGAGAATTGTTTATTAAATGATTAGCAATTCCAATTGAACATCAATCTTATTTATAAAAATGCTACCTTTTTTTATTTTATTTTTCAATTATAATTTCTTTAATTAATTTTTTTATTATATAGTTATAAGGTGAATAGGCTTGAAATGAATTTGGCATTTCAAAGGTTCGCGAAATTTAAAGAATTGTTTAGTTGTAGTCGAATATAAAGATAAAAAAATAAAAAATGAAATTAACATTTTTTTTTACCCTTTTAAATATTACTTTGTTCTTTTTTAATTTATATAAAAAATATAATTTTTTAAAATGTGTTATTGAAGATTTTCTACCAATAAGACTTAAATAACTATCTTAAAATTCTATACCAAAAATTGATGCTTAAGTAAAATATCTCCTATCCAAGCAAAAATGTACATAAAAAAATTTATTTATGACCCAATTCTAAGATCACGTTAAAATGAGAAATTTTTAATAGACATAAAATATAGCTTTTAATTTCCATTAACGAAATCCTCTAAACTCCCTCGTTACCTTCTAGAATTTCTTAAGCTTTACAACAATTTAAAATGCTCGTTTAAACGCTTGAAAACATTTTAAGTTGAATCAGGAACCACACCTATTTTAGTCTAAGGAATATAAAGAATATTTTCTAAATAAGAACCAGATTCCTTAAGAAAGCTCACCAAACTTTAAAATTAAATTACAGAAAACCCAACACCAATATTCAATCAGTTTCCCCCCTTTAAAGTACCTGCTCACTGACCCATCTCCAATGCACTGTCGCTGGTCGTTTTAACAGGGCAATTATGAAGTCACCATGCAAAGCATTACGACAACAAATAGCTCACTGAATTAAAGAGGCAACGCAACTGACATGTACCTCACATACATAAATATGTATCGAAACGATGCCCCAAATCATGTGTTTTGTTTGGTGGCCCCTTGAGACCCGTGTCGATCGTGTACCAAATGCGGAAGTTGACTCAAAATAAATGTTTCTTTGTTTTACAACTGTATTAAACAACTACAACTATGTACGTTATGTAGGTGGGGGTGTTCGAGCCCCTCTCCCCCCCCCCCTGCCCCCCTCTAACCCGCATTTATTGATCAGCACTCCTTGCCGGCGTTGGAGCAATTACGCTCACCGCCCGCTGTCTTTGTATAGCGCCAAGTATTTTTTTATTTAATTTTTTTTTTTTATATTTTAATAAAATCAAAACCAATCATAAATAAACTTAAACTCGTTTGACCACAAAATACCACACATATATGTTGGAAATACATTGGTATGTAAAAAACGTGCACGTTTAATGCGAATCAGTAAGAAAAAAAAAAAAATAAAGAAAAAATTAAAGTAAAGTAAGGCACTTAAGTGCGTTCGCTCAATATCGTGGGCTGTGGAGTGTGCTTCGGATACGGATGATTGCTTGTCTTTAACTGTATACAGCTAGGAATGTATGTATGTATGAATGTATGTTTGAATGTACACTCCCACCAGCAACCCCATGTCCGTCGTCTTCCGTCCTGTGTTGTCGCCACTGTCGATTTCGTCGACATCATGGACATTACTCACTCGGTTGAACAGTTCGCGAATTCAATTGAACGCAAAAAAAGCGAGAAATGTTCATGGCACTACACTACCATTTTGGGAGTTTATGAGTGATGGAATTTTTGAGGAAAAAAACACTATTTTATTTAAGTAGTTAATTAGAATTAATTGATATTTTATTAAGCATTATGCTAACTTTATTTCATTCCTAACACTATACTTTTATTGTAATTTCTAGGTAAAATTTTGTCTGCGTTAGTCCTGCATTTGTTATTATCTCAAACGAAAAATTATTAAGCAATTATTATTAAGTTAACCTGAACCCAAACAGGTTTCGGAGTGATCCTCACCCGGTTTCTTAATGCACTAGTTTCGGGAGGTCTCACTCCCTAGTGTAGAAAAATTTATAAAAAATTGCTCTAAATTTTAGATTGGTTTAAAAACGAAAATATAAAAATTTCGAATTAATAAATAATTTGAGGTCGTTTTAGAAAAATATTTTTCCAGGTTCGTAGATATTTCAACTAGCTAGCCCCTTTAAATTAAACTTTGATTGATCACATATCGACCTCCCAAAACTTAAGTGTCTGCTCTGTGACGGTTTGGACCGCATTTTGCTATAACAATCGGATGGAAGATTACAGGTTGCTTGCATGCATTCAAGCTTCATCCGACATAAATCCCGTTGAGATCATGTGGGTAACCTTGCACGTCGTGATTTTGCTGGCGAAAGAAAGTTCAACTCAACTGAGAAGCTTCGAAAAGCTGTGTGTAAAAATACCCGCTTCAGATAAGCTCGATGCCTATTTGGCATTTCCGAGCTCATAAATGAATGTCCCCTAATTCAAGCCCTAGGAATCGAACTGCTTCATTCCTTTTTTGAGTTATGACCATGGCTTCATACATAAAATTGTTTAATATTTTGTATTTATTAAAAAAATTGGTAAATTTAAAAAAATTTAACTAAATATATAAATATCCTCCAATTTACTACATTCATAGATTTTCGATATCTTTGCGCCTTTAAAAATTACCTAAAAAAAACCTAAAAATTTAAGATTTTTTTATATAAAATTTTTTACAACAATTTTTCGAAAATAATTGATAATTTATTAAATTAGAAGACATTAAATGTATTTATTTAGATATCACGAGAATACAAAATAATTTTTTTGAATTTGCAAAACAAAAATGTAATTTCGTTAAAAACTTAAATAAAATAATTTTATAAATATGAAACCATCATGATCAGGGCTGCAAACCGGTTTTGAACCGAACCGGTTCGAACCCGGAATGCCGACTTTTCTTTAACTGTGAACCGAACCTTGAACCGAACCTCTTTTGAAAAAAAAATAGCTGAACCTCAACCCTGTTCCGGAACCAAAACTTTCGGTTCGGTTCAAAAAAGTTACAAGTCTTAGTTAAACGGGCATTTTATTAATAAAAGACGTAGTATAGATCAAAAATTTCTGAAGAAATAATACATATAAATTTAAATTAAAATTAAATAAACTCGTATGTTCGAGTAAACAAAAATTCGAAAAATCTGTAATATTTTGTATATTTTTAACAATTTAATTACTCTTCTTTACAAATTTAGAAAAGCTTCGGACGAACCAAGGTTCGAACCAAAACCTTATCACAAAAACCTTGAACCTTTAATTTCTGAACCTTAACCATTGGTAAATTTTGGTTCGAACCCGCAAACCGGACATCCGAAAAAATTATCATGATAACTTAAAACTTCGATTCCTAAGGCCCGAATTAAGGACAACCCGTTCAAGTTGATCATGTTTTTTGTTATTTTTTGAAAGAATTTGAATTTTATTCCATTTTCAAAAAATTCTTTTATTTTTATTAAATATAGAAATGGAATCTGAATAAAATTTCAGATATGATTGACATTTGGGCTATAAACAATTTGATTTAATCGTTTTCGGCACTGAACCCTATAATTTTTTTTGGGTTAATGAATGAATTGATTCAGTTGCTTTGCTTACTTGAGCTGATCTGAGATTAATTATTTGAAATAAATAATTTAGATCATGCCTCAATGATTTATAGAACTATGACTTAAAAATCAGTACGAAAGTCAGGGTGGTAAACATGCAGAGCTCCATTAAATGGGACGTCAGGACCTCGTTTTAAACGGAAGTAAGCAGCCACACTGTCATATTGCGAAGAATTGACACCGACAACAACCTCCATGTGCTTGCAATTTTTGTACCGAACGCGAATCTGTTGTAAAATGCTGAACCGAACCGAAAACTGCAAATGAAAATGGTTCGGTTAATTTCATCAACGAGTTTGATCAAATTGTTTTGAAATTGAGAAATTGTATTTGGAAGATCAACAATGCGAAATGTCAATATTTCCACCTTAATCTAATTCATACAAGGAATGTTTTTTAGTTGGTTTTTTTTCTCCTTAAGGTAACATTTGGTAACTATTCTTCTCGGTTAAGGAATAGCCAGGCACCTACTTTAATGGAATATCCAACATTTCGATTCCATGAATGACCGACTTGAAATAGCAATGTACATGAATATTCATATTCTAAAGTTTTAAAAATAATTTTTTTCTACTTTAATTTTTAAGTAATAGTTCAACTGTTTCATTGAGTGTTCGTTCAAGGATGTTACAATAAAATAAACGTCAGAATGGGTACAACCCGTTTGATAGATAAATGATGTCCTACTACAAATTTGTTGACCAATTGCTATAATGGAAGCTATTAAAACAGCGCGTAAAATATTTGCCTCGACTGGTCTGCTAATCAAGAATATCGGCTTGAGGACTTTTGTTTTAAAATGCTTTTAAATCGATCACTGTGAACTTTGTGAAATTAATTTAAAAAAATATTATTTGGCTACAGAACACATTAAGAAGCCAATATCGTTTTATTTAGCATGTAATATTAAAGAGGCATCACAATCCAAGCCACTTTCAATTTCTCCCTTACGCCCTCTTGAACAAATTTTACCTAGTGTAAGCATCTTTTGATCATTATCTTTCAAACCACTCATTCCATATCAATTTCAGTTTAGTTTCCAATTTGTAAAATTGATTTATCATGTGATCTCTCTACCCTTTTCCGCTATTACTAACTTCCTATCCCCCAGCTAGTCAGTGTCTTTCCTGTCTGGCATTCACTTCACTCACTCAGTTTGCATTTGTCGTCTTTCATTTCTGATCCAGTATTTAAAAGCGTGCTTAATCGGAATCGCCCCCGAGCCAAGCAGTTCGCTCGTGTGCACAATTTGTTTTTGTTTTTGTTTTTGTTTTGTTACATATATTTCTCTCTTGGCTCAATCAATTTCATGTTGTGATGTTTATTTCAGTTTCCCGCTCATTTGCATTTACCATAAATTCAATTACAACGCGGTCGGTCGTCTCTCCTCTCTCTCTTTCTCACACTAATTTGCATTTCTGGTGACTTTTTGTACACATTTTTCTTGATTTCTTCCTCTTCATCTTGTATTTACACGCTTTTAATTCAATTTGCAATTGCACAATTAATCAAGCGCTTGGTACACCTTGGAACTTTGCAGTTGCTTTTGGCTTTCCTTGTGCGTGTTTGAAGTTCAACGGAGCGTATGAGCGATTTTAGTTTTGCCAGTGTTTGTTGAACTCTTTTTTTTTTGTGTTAATTAAACGCTTTAATATGGTTGTGCTTTGTTGACGCTGTCATAACAGCTGTATCTACCACACCAACCACCCCCTCCCCCCTCCCCCTTGCAGTTCCCAGTTCTGTTAAACAATTGCATTTTTTTGGTCGATGCTGTTCCGTTTCGTGCATAACGATGATTGATTCGATTTCTCAGCAGCCAACGCACAATGCCAAACCAACATTATTTATGGCTCAACTCCAAGTGCATGAAATTTTTATTATATATATATATATATGTATATATATTTCAAGTATTCATTCCTACTTGGAGTCGAAGTCGGAGTCTGTGACTTTTAAGGTGGGTCGTCGTCATGTTTTGAATAGCGGAAATTCCACATGAGCTTTACAAAAAGTCAACCACCGCCTGTTATAGATGTTTGTAAAACAGAATGCTCAACTAGAAAATACCCATTAACAGTTACACTTGAGAAAAAAATTCTAGAATATTGTACAAATGATGTTAAAAAAAATATTTATTCGAATTTTTAACTAGAAATTCACCATTCCAGAAATTCAAAATTTTTTACGTATACTTAATGTAAGTAAAAAATCTCAATTTAAAGGCCTCATTCCAGATGGCATAACAATTTATTTCGGCACTATGTTTCATATAAATGAGACAGCTTTTCAAAAGCATTCAGCTTTCAGAGCTTTTAAAAATGTTTCTATTCATATGAAGTATTGTGCCTAAATAAATTTTTATGTCATCTGGAAAGAGGCCTTATTCTTGATTCTAGTCTCTTCAGGAATATATTAAGTACACTTCGAACTAGTTAGAAAACTATGAGTCTTAAATTAATCCCGTAAAAAACAGAATAGTCTGAAATTAAGTCAATGAAATTCTTAGATTAAATCCAATACATTCTTAAAATAAAAAGCACTGTTAAAAATGTTAAATTTTTCTGGCATAAATTAATATCTTTACAAAAGTCAATTGACCAAAGTTTTTGGGTCTACTTTATTGATAAATGAGCTTAATGCCATTTGCAAAATTTCCAATATATGTGGGTTGCTATTTAAGTTTCTGGCCTAGGTCACTTCTAGCCATTTTAGGACCAATTGGCCTTTTCCCAAAAAAGTTTGGTCTTTTATCGATAAAAGCTCCATACAACTCTTTCATGTGTGACCACGTTTGATATCGATTAACGATTAATCAAAAAATGGAATTAACGCAGAAAAATGGAATTAATCGTGCAAAATTCATTTTTCACAATCTTTCGACGTGGATTATCACAAGAGTGCAACGATGTACTTAAATCCGATGTACGGACATGAAGCACCATCCTACAGCACTGTGAAAAATTGGTTTAATGAATTGAATCGCGGGCGACGCTCGCTCGAAGACGAAGGTCGTCCAAAAACAGTCGTTGTGCCAGAAAACATTGATGCCGTGCGAATGAACTGATAATGCAAGATCCTCATGTGACATACCGTGAGATAGAGGCATCCTTGGGCATTTCTTCCACCAGCATACATTCGATATTGCATGAACACCTGGGCGTAAAAAAGGTTTGTTCTCGTTGGATCCCGCACAATTTGACAATCGCTCAAAAAAAGGCTCGTGTGGATTGGTGCAAAGAAAATTTGAAAAATATAATCGCGGTATCTATCCACTAAAAGTCTAAAAAGGAGGGTTCGAAAATAACACTCTTTTTTTTACATAGGAATTATTAACAGAAAGTAAAATATACAACTTGAAAAAAAATAATTATTTCCAAAATGTAAATAAAATTTTTTTGTAAAAGGAACAAACATTTTTTATAATCAAGCAGAAGAATTTTTCACACGCTTTTTATTTACAGCCGTGTGAATAATTTAAACTGCTAATTAAGCTACCTTCAAATTTAAAATGTGAAAAAATTTATCCACAAAATATTTAACAGGTGTAAAATATTTTTTTTTGTTTTGTTTAATGAGACAGTCCCAGCAAGCAAAGTTTAAATATATGGGTCTGAAAAGAGTTGCTTCAGGAGCGTTTTTGAGTAAACACATATAGTGAAGCGTTTTTCGAGCACCTTCAAGTGTATTCTAAGCACGTGGCTTCGTAAAAAGCTCTTCTGATTTTTTGTTTTTCTTATCCTGCTTTTTTTTTCTCTTTCTCATTTTGTTCCTCCTCCCTCCCTCTTCATTTTTTTTTTTTTTTTTTTTTTTTTTTTCCCTTTGTTTTTTTTATTTTTTTTTTTTTTTATTTTTTATTTTTTTTAATTTTTTTATTTTAATTTTTGTTTTTTTTTCTTTTTTCACCCATCTTTGTTTTCTGTTTGTATATATTCTCAAAATTCCGGGAAAAATTTATTTAAATTTATTGCCATAAACGGTCGCTCAAAAAACTAGTTTAGTGAGTAAAAGCTGAAAATTAACGGAATGCAGATTCATAGGATAAGTAAGCCAATAAACAATCTCACAAAACTATTCTAGTGAGACAATTTTTTGTTTTCCATGTAGCATCACCAAGTCAAATATAAATATATTTTTACACAATTCTGGAAAAATTGATCGAAATCGGATGTACTCTCACATTTACTGCATAAACGATTTTTGCTAATAAATCGAAAAACTTTTTGTTAATAAGGGGCGTCTGAAAACTGCAAGGGTTATTTTCCAGAGCCGATGTTAGCCTTATTTGCATGAAAACAGCCACATTATGTGAAGTTTTCTGAGGGTCTATCTAATGCTTCACCCTCCCAATGAAGCATTGGGTGAAAGGATTTTTACCAGAGTCAGGATTGGCCTCATAAAAGGTTCTTAATTTTTTAAGCACCGTTTTCCTCGAATATACGCAGACATAAGACCTTTTTGGACACAGTATGACACTGAATGCTCATGAAAAAGCCCTATGTAAAAGAGCCAGAAAAACGCTCAAATTGCTTGCTGGGAGTCCGCTTGAGCAGTATATGTTTGTGTATTTTAATGTGGCCGACAAGGAGGGCACCAAAAAGAGGTTTATATTTTATTGGTTTTGTAAAATAGTATTTTCCATTTGCCTGAATAATTTGTACAGAAACAATATATATTTTCATGACAGCTCAGTACCAGATGATTATTTTTTTCAATTTTTCCATTTCAATAAACAAAAATAATTTCCATCGTTTCTAGGCTTAGTTTTTTATCTTTCCTACTTTTGCATCCCATAAATCCCATAAGAGTTTATAATCAGGTCACTGGAATACGGCATAAAAGTAGGGACAGAAAACATGCTGCACAAGCAGACTGTCATATACACACCAATACCAATACAAATCAAATAAAAAACAAATTTAAAAATTATTCTTATTATATTACACGCCCGTAAAATATTTTGGGAGATACAATTTTTTTTTTATTTACTTGCAGCAGGTCATGACTTTAGCAAAGTCCAAGAAGGTAAGTATGTACATATCACTTTCCGTCCTCTGATCGACTGAAATTAAATGGGAATTGAGTCGGAAGCGATTGCAGAACACATGGATCGGAAATCTATAGAGACTTTCATACATTTAAAACATTTTGTTTGGATAAGTTTCAAAACTTCAGGAAAGTATTTATTACCTTCTTGTTATCGTTCCGAGACTTTTGTTATTTATTCGAGTAAATGATACTGTTTTGGAAAAATGTATATTTTGGAAACGATTATTTTGATCAGTGAATATAAAAGTTAATTTTAAGTCCTTCTCGCAATGTCTAAAACTTGAAATAAAAAGTTTTGGTTTTTATGTAAATTCTTTGCAAACCAAAATCTACCATTTTCAGATGGTGAGAGTTAGGTTTTCCGATTTTACCTTACGGAGGGACATTCTAGTGTACCTGCATTCCATCCATAGAAGCAGTTAGAAATACTTTGAATTTTTTTTCTGTAAAAATTTGTCTTCCTTGCATGCATAAATGATAGTACTTTTTCTTAACCAATTCAAGAAATTTTGTACTTGAATTAAGAAACGCGCCATCTAGAATTTTATACTTTTAGGCATCATTTGCCTAAAATTAACGTTCGCTTTGACTTAAAAATCGATCTATATCTAATTTAGTAGTATATTCTTTCTTTTCTTTATAGCACCTAAATTAATTGATAAACAGGGAAGCTGTAAAAATAAATAAACAATTTGATTAAATTCAATTATTTCTTTCACTCTCCTAACCATTATACCCCAGAAGCACTCCCTCTTTCC